>JASAMW010004382.1:0-28226 GCA_030247985.1 Epsilonema sp. ZAB3_2 | reverse complement strand
GTTTCAGAACCGATGGAGATTATGTTGGCAATGTAATTAGCAATGGCTCGTTCTCTAAATTCCTCTCCCCGGCTTCCGGCGTGAAACTGGGCTGGATGGAGCTACCTCAGTGGATAAAGTCCACCTGCAATCTCGAGTATGCCTGCATTTTTTAGGCCCAATTTCATAATAGGGGTGTTCTTAGTACATACAGTATATGTATGTATGTATGCGTGTGTGTGATGCCAGGAATGTGACTGAAAGTCAAACTGCGGTGGCTTGTGAGAAGATCCTTCACGCGATGCAGGGAAATGAGCTGAGTCGATTTTTGGGCTTCCTACGTCAATCGTATATTGTAAGAGTTGATGATAGTTGAAGCAGTGCATGGTCATGGTCTTGTATAGAAATTACAAATCTTATCCAGTCAGTGTAGATGAATAGTGCATGCGCTGTGTGTATGTTTCTAGGAGAATACGGCCATTGTGAGTTGGATTTTGGAGACGGAGCTGGTTGAGGGATGCCGATTCACCAAGCCTCAGGTTCGCACGCGTTTCATCTCGGCGGATGGGGGGGGGGGGGGGGGGGCGCTGGGAATCGAACCTGGGCGCTTTGTCTCGCAATGATACAGCACTCCTAGCGATTGAGCTACGCCGTCCGTACATGCCGTTCCTTCCCAATTAGTGTTCGATTATTTTGTTCACCCAGTTGTAGTTTTCGGTAGGAATTGAACTCCCCTACCTACACGCTAACCCTAGCCCAGCGCTTTGTCCAGTCTGCAACCAACTGAGCCATCCGAACGGGATGCCCATCTCTCCAAATGTCGCCTTTTCTTTTGCAGGGCGGTTCCTTTTTCTGGATCGAGCTGCCTCCGTTCGTCTCGGCAGCTACCGTGGAAGCAGAAGCTCTTGCCAGATACGGTATTCGCATTCTGAATGGACGGCGGTGCGTTGCGAATTCACAGAGCGGCGGCTCCGCGGCGGCGTACGAGAACTGCTTTCGCATCAGTATCAGCTACACGGACCGAAAAACGCTGAGTCGGTCCGTGAGGGAACTGTGTCAGGTCATTCGGGATGTGGTGAGGGCGGCGGAAGGAGCGGAGAGGGAGTGGTGTCCTGGACACGCTTGAAAAATGGTGGATGAAACATCAAGGTCGTGGACTGATGAAGTGTAGGTATATTCTACAGAGTGTCTCATAATAAACCATCCACCTTTCCGTGCATGTAACTGTGGAACCACACCTTAGATTTTTATGCGGTCTTTTCTTTTTTGTAGCCAAGGCTTCAACTGAGATCTGTACAAAATTTCAGCTATTTGGTCCACATACTTCAGAAATTGTGACGGTTTGAATCCCGAAGCTCAAAATCGGCGTTTTTCTTTAGTATTGAGGGAAATTTCGGTCTTAATTTTTCAAGATACCCTGTTCCATGCTTTTGCTATGCTGGCACTGGGGCTAATGCATGAGATACACATTTCCTAGCATTTTGGGACATCTTTTTTCATTACGAGACAAATTTTAAGTTAGACCATGCACAGAAGACCCCTACAGTAGGGATCAGATGGGTTTATCGCACAGTAAAAATAACTCGCCAACGAAGACATCCTGAAAGAATCTGTCAAACCTCCACGGCTAATTTTCAGCGGGATTTCCAAATCAAAAAATTGTTTTCGTCTATCTGCTCTCAGTGGCGAGATATCGCCGATTTTCTTATGTACTGAAATCGCCAAATTGGGCCGTGGACCATTGGGCGATTCTAAACCTCGCAAACGCCCGAAAAATCAAAAGTGGTAGAAATATGCATACGTGATGAAAACGATAAAAATGGGCATCGGGCGTACAGGGCCGTGGGGTGTCGTGGATTGCGAAGTTTAGTTCACGGTTTTGCGGTCGACGCGATTTTGGCCATTTTAGTACATAAGAAAATCGGCGATATCTCGCCACTGAGAGCAGATAGACGAAAACGGTTTTTTGATTTGGAAATCCCGCTGAAAATTAGCCGTGGAGGTTTGACAGATTCTTTCAGGATGTCTTCGTTGGCGAGTTATTTTTACTGTGCGATAAACCCATCTGATCCCTACTGTAATCGTCACTACCAGTTCGAAAAACCCTCGTTTTTTGACCGCCGGAGAAAGAAGGTGTTTCAGCAGCTTCCAGTGGGCCTATTAAGCTGAAATTTTGTACACATCTCAGTTGAAGCCTTGGCTACAAAATAGAAAAAACCGTATGAAAATCTAAGACGTGGTTCCAGAGTTACGTGCATGGAAAGGTGGATGGTTTATTATGAGACACCCTGTAGATATTATTGCATGTACTACTCAGCTTTTCAGTTGATTTTTTGAATGTACTGTACGTGCAATAGCGTTATTAGGAAAGCCTGGAGCTTTGATACATAGAGAAACATTCATGCCACCCAAGAAGGAAGCTTTTTCTAGTAATCAAGGTGCAATAGCTGTTTTGCTCCGTATTCTGTACTTCCTTGTCTTTTCAGTGCTATCAGAATGTGGGTCAGGACTTTTTTGTCTTAGACTACGTATAAAGCTTCATACGTATTTGCAATGTGGTGCTTTATGTAAGTAACAGTACATGTACGATGTCTTTTGTGTACTACTATGTACAGTGTAAGTATGGAATTTTTTTGTGACCAGAATGCCTAGTTAGCTTTGAGATGTGAGGACAAGAGAACTTACTTCTCTTGTCTTCGCATCTCTTTTAATAGAGTACTGCCGCGCTTGAGGACTAGTTCCATCCTGTCCTGCGTTATCTGGCTTCTATTCTAGCTATTTATGCTTTAGCTTAGATTATGCCCAGCTAGATTTTGGCTAGCTTTGTTTTTCTAGTCAGTCAACACGTATTGACGTCAATGCAAGTTTAAAAAATGGTACTTACTGTTACAGTAGTCTTGCCTTTCTTGTAATTACATGATTGAAAATACCTACTGTCCAAAAATGGGTCCTTCCTATTTCCCTTTAAAGAACAACACGTTTTTCGCACTTCTTCCTGTCGAATGTTTCGAAACAGGTACGCAAACAATATCATCCGGAATATGACGACGAACAGACGTCAATTCTAAAGTAGCTTTTTTATTTTCTGCTTTCTTTGTGCTTCAATCAGGAGTACCTACAATGTTGCAAAAAACAAAGAAGCGTTTGCATATTATCCGTTCCGGTGTCATACTGACGCGTCGAGGAAACCTTGTGGTGATCCAATATAGGCCCGGTGATCTTACACGCCCCCACTCTTCCCTAACCTGTGCGTGCAGTAGGTACTACCTACATACCGTATTTTTGGGTGTATAGCCCCATGGGGGTATACAAAAATCGAGAGGTCCAGTGGGGGGTTATACACTAGGGGGGATATACAATGGGTGGGGATATACATAGGACAATATTTATGTTTATGAGAGGTGTGTAGAGGTATGTTTTTGTGGTCAAAAGTATGTGTTTTAGGGCATAATCGCGGTCAAAACAGGGTTATTCTAGTACAAGTCATGCTCAGCTAAGCCTACAGGCATAGCTATAGCAGCATGGTGTAGGAGTAGCAATAGCTAGCATAGGACCAGCTACATAGGTAGGTCAGGTAGCTTACATTACATGGGGGGTTATACACCAGGGGGGATATACAAAGGACAAAATTTATGTTTTGCCAATGGGGGGTTATACACTAGGGGGGATATACAATAGGGGGATATACACCCAAAAATACGGTACTCACAAACAGTGAAGGGACAGCCCACATGATTGCAGAGGAGCAACCTGTACGATACACCTGTTTTATTTTCGGGTTGTACATAATTGTCATATCTTAGGCCATAATTTTGTTTTCGGGACGGGCAGCAGATTAGCAATATCATATAAAATATGGCCTTTAGCTGTCTATAAGGTCGCTTTCTCTTGACGCGAATTTAACCATGACGGAACAAGTAAAAGCAATTTCTTTCGGCTGTGTCACCGTGGCAACCTTTAGTTGGGCTACACGGTGACAGTATCCTTTCCTGGAAGCCCTTCTACTGTACCCTATTTTGTTCGCCGCTGAAAGGAAAAGTAGCTATTGTTTTCGCATGGCTAATGCATTGGTCGGCTGACTGCTCCTCGTCACTGGTCACTCAGTTGGTCAATCTGTTCGGCACTTTTGACGTTTAGTGGTTATTATGGTCGCCTCACACTCAAACAGCACACTCCAACATGTCGTTGACCAAACTTTCAATATCCATATTGGTCAACACGTTCATTGGCAGAACCTGTCAACTGCTATGGGCATTGAGCAGTACACCTATTGGGCGTTCTTCATACAAGGCGTTCTGATAATACTTGGAAACGCGTTGCTGATTACGGTGGTTTTTGTGAACAAACCGTTGCGCAGAAAGGAGATGATCATCATGGCTGGCTTGGCAATGGGAGATTTGACCTATGGTAAGGAGCTGCAGGCTATTGGGGATTGGCCCATTGGGCTTAGGTTTTGTTTTTGGACTGTTGGTGTTGGGTCCATGATGGTATCACTGTTTTTATTGAGTTTGTGCGCGAATTCTGTGTCCAGTGAAACATTTTTATTATTTTTTGTATCGTCCAGGCATTGGCCACTTTTTCGCCGGCATTCGTCGCACCTCACTAGCCAACGAAGGAAAACACCTGTGGCTGGTGTCGCCCTGGCATTGCATGACGGCGCTGCAGACTCCGTTTTTCATCGCCGGCTCACAGGCAGCGGGTCTCATGCTGGTTATGGTCAGCCTGGATCGCTTCATCGCGCTCAAAAGTCCAGCATACTACATGCAGTTAGGCACAAGGTGAGCGTCTACAGTGTAGGCCTATGTCAGTTGATAGCTCAATAGACTGGCCAGTAATGGCCGGCCTCTCCTTTAGGCAGTCTATAGCTTGGCATTGTAAAACTTTTTCCTTTTAGATATGCCAAGACGATCGTTCTTGCGGTTCTCGGCTACAGCTGGGGCACAGTTCCCATCGTTTTCCTCATCTCGTTCCTCTTTTCCCGACCTGACGCCAGTGTGGCCGCCATTTGCATCTCTACTCACGTGGGGCCTGCCTGGTTCCGCAACTACCAGCCCACCGTCCAGTTTGCATCTGGCATCCTTAGTGTCCTCATCTATTGCGGCACCTGGCATTACTACAAGCGATACATCAAGAATCTCACCACCAGCGGCAGCAACTTTGTCCGCAATTGGCATATGGAGAGCCAGAGAAAAATAACCCGAATTGTGGGTAAGTACTCAGTAGTAGCCTGCATTTTTAGTACGTACAACACAAACTCTACCGATTAACCAGCTCCGTAAGGCTCTGACCCGCAGGGCCCGCGGGTCACCCGCGGGTCACCCGGAAACGAAAAAAAGCGCCAGCGGAAAAGGAGAAAATTATTGATTTCTTGATTATTGATTATTGACCAGAGGGTGACCCGCGGGTGACCCGCGGGTGACCCCCGGGTGACCCGCGGGTGACCCCCGGGTGACCCGCGGGTGACCCCCGGGTGACCCGCGGGCCCTGCGGGTCAGAGCATTACGGAGCTGGTTAAAGATCTACGTACACGGGCTAAGTACTATGTAGTAGTGACCGCAACAAGTAAAGTACTTTTACTTTTACCGGTTACCGGCACCCATTTTTGCTGCCAGTAATTACTTTACTTTTACTGTTACCGGACACCCTTCGAAAATCGTACTCTTACTTTACCGACAATTTGAAAATTTTACCGGTACCGAAAAAAATTGGCAAAAGTAAAAAAGTAATTTTTGTCAATAATTTAGCTGCACATCACTGTCTGCGATACGTTTTCGTGCATGTTTTTGGTATAAATACTCAAATTTTCTTCGATAAAATGAATGCGTACATACATACAGTACATAAATTTGAATAATACATGCATGCATACATGCGGACAGAATGAGCATACATACCCATTGAAGCAATTGAACACAGATTTATTTACCCTTAGCACTGACTGGTAAAAACCCCTCAGAAAACCCCTGAAATATGTATGTTTTTACTTTTTACTTTACTTTTTACCGGCAGCAGTTTACCTTTTACTGGACATTGAGCAGCTTCGGTAAAGTAATTACTTTTACTTTACCGGCTTTTCCTAGTCCTGCCGGTACGTACTTTTACTTTACCGAAATTTTCAAAAGTGCAAGTAACGGTCACTACTATGTAGGTACTTACTACTGTACGGTTATAGCATAGCTAATTCAATTATAACTGATGAAATATAAATCCTGTCTCAAGAAGACAGAGCGGTCATATTGCCACAAATTTGCGGAAAGGTCTTGCTGAAGTCATAAGCGTTATTAAAAAAGTAATACATTCTCTTGTCCTCACATCTCTTGCCGTATTTACAGATGCATAGCCCCCCCCCCCCCCATGCATAGCCCCCCCCCCCGATGCATAGCCCCATATGTACTGTTGTTGAGTACCTGAAGCTACCTATATAAGCTGGTCAAGCTACCCATAGCTACTCCCAGACCAAGCTAAGATGCCTATAAGCCTGCCTAGGGGTGTATTGTACCAGAATAACCCTGTTTTGGCCTCGATTATGCCCTAAAACACGTTCTTTTGACCTAAAAAAATATGCCTCTGCGCACCTCTCAAAAAACATACAGCGTGGAACTACCTATGTACTATAGTGGGATACTGTAATTACAAATTTCAAACAAGGGATAATATTACATTTTTTTCCAGGTATCACCGTGCTGTTCACTTTGTTTACATACGTGATCCCGCATTCCGTCATCCTCATCATGAACATGTTCCGCTTCAAAGGGGTGAACGTGCTGAATCCTTTCGCCTGGGTCCTCACCAACTTCAACAGCATTGTGAATCTTGGTATTTTGAGCATCCTGAACCGGGACTTCAATCGCGTAATTCGGGCATGGTTGCACTGTCGTCGGCCACAGTTTTCTGGAGGTCACGCGATACCTAGTCAGCAAGCCAAGCCAGGCCAACAGCACGTCCGATTCAGGAACAACGAACAGCAGGGGGGTGAACGAGCTGGCGATCATAGAAAGAACAGAAGTGATACGGTTCTCGCCATCCTGGGAAGCAATCAAGAGATGAGGAGAGAATGGGGCTCTCCTTTTCGGAGTAATGCAAGTGGGTCCAACTCCAAGCTGAATTTCCCATTGCCACCATAAACTTTATGAAAACAAACAGCAAACAAGCAGTTATGGTCAAGAGATGGTAGTACGAATGTACGATACACTAAGGACGACGACACAAAACAACCAGTGCATTTTTATTAAATACATAGAATCTTCTTCTACAGGGTGTCTCGCGTAGACCTCCCTCCCTAACGATCCAGCCTTATAACTTCCGTATTACAGCAGATATCAAGCTAAAATTTTGTCCCCAGAAACCCAAGAAAATAGGAAACTTTGTGGCAAAATTTGAGCCAGATAGGCCCATAGCGAACGAAATTACAGGCTTGGAAATTTTGGACCCTGTTTTTATCATTTTCCGCACTGAGCATGGTTTTGAGATTAGACATCTTCTGCTCAGCATGGTCAAGCAGCTCATCCAACATGGCAATATGGTGGAACAACAATGGCTGAACGTCATCACGGTCCGTAACGCAAAGGATTTAAATATACAGGCGATTTACCGCCCATAACAGCGTTCAAGGAGCTGTCGAGGTCAATAGTGGCACCACTGATTTCCAACTGTTGGAAAACGTGGTCGCAAATTTGCAAGCTCGTACTTTCATCCCTAGTTGACCTATCTGGCTCAAATTTTGCCACAAAGTTTCCTATTTTCTTGGGTTTCTGGGGACAAAATTTCAGCTTGATATCTGGTGTAGTGTAATACAGAAGTTATAAGGCTAGGTCTTTAGGGAGGTCTACGTGAGACACCCTGTATATTTCTACTTATTCACTTCTCATTATTCATATATGACATTACATAAAATAAAATATTGCTTCGTAATCTCATATTACAAAGATGGCGAACAATAATCTGTTCTTTTCATTTCTCATTTTCACACCTTCGACGAATGAATACACACTTAGGAAGGCAAGACTATCCTGTTTTTGTTAAACTTATTACAGAACTTGCGCTTCAGAGTTAGGCAGCCACTGCCGCTTCTCTTGATACAAAACACAAGAACGTGGATGAGACTGAGAAAGCTTGCGCCCATCCACAAACCGATCGTTCCTCCCATATCGCCCAACATGTTGGGAAAGGTGTAACTGACGAATTCCACAAATTTTGGGTAGGCTAATGAATTAAAGCTGAAGCTGAATTGTACATTGAACGACGACGACTTAATGAAGAAAGGGCTTATGCGGCGGAACGATTTCCAGTCAGTGAGTTGAGGATCGATTTGTCAAATTGAGTTTCGTGAACCTATGAAAATAACAGTTTCCTACGATCTCGAAATAGGGGGTAATACAGTACACGGCAGGGGATTATTATATTTGAAAGGGGTTTATACACAAAGCTTTACAGTAATAGGCCTAGCCAGGAGTGTACTAGGACTGGCAAGAGGTGCTGCACATTTTTCAATGGAGGTATAATTTTCACATAGGCAATGGGGCAATTTTAGATCCGCGTAAAAACTTCAAAGACGAAAGAAAAATTACCGAAAATACACGTTCGCCTACAACATGGAAGCCTTTTCGCCGCACAACCCCTGTAACGCTTTCGGTTTGCACTTGATATGTCCAAAGAATGCAGGATTCAAGACATGCGTTATCGCATGCCACATTGTCAGTTCCTGAGTATTGCAACGGGCATAAAAGATAGCGATGGATACTGCAAAGTGGAAGCGAATCTGCGGATCCGTTAGGATTTTGGCGCCACAGCGGCAGCATCTTCGGAAACAGCATGGCGTTCAGTACAGGAACGCAGCCGCAACGACTGCGAATCATTTTCACACTGAAACAAGAGTTAAAGCGCATCAATGATGCGGACGCCCAAAATAGATACCGCCGACGATACCCCATACCAAAAATATGTTATTCTTGCTTAAACCAAATAATAAATAATTGGATATAGGCCTATCCAAATATTTGGATTTGGATATTTCAAAGGGATGGTTTCTTTGTTTCCACTACATCCTCCTTTCTTCCCTAAGCAATAGTTATATATTTTTGCTCATACCATTAGACGGTTACTATTTGTTTGTATATATTTACCGTGGCAATTTTTATTAGACCGGTTTAAATTTATGTGCTAGTTTATTTTTTAATCATCATACCGACAGTCCGAGAAGCACTGGGTTCTTGTGAATTGCGTGGAGCATTTCTTCGTCTTCGCCCTTCGCTTTGATTCACCGGAGGCCTGACGAATATCGGGCAGTGCATGAAATTCGCCTCTGATCACCGCGGACACGGTTTTCAGCTCGCCTCTGTTGACGCGTTCCTGCCCGCTACTACCACCAATGCCCTCCGCTCCTGTGATCACTGGGTCTTCACCGAAATTCAGTACCAACGGCTGCGCTTGTGCTCCTATGTCTGTGTACTCTGAATTCAACCTAACCGTGACGTAATCGTTGATGCTTTCCAGTCGCAGCCCCTAAAGCAAACGACCTATTCATTTTTTAAACGTTCCTTTCCGTTCTAAGTGCCAAGCTAACATATTCATTTTGGGCACCTTTTTGCGCCAACAGAATTTCATGCTTTCTGGGTTCAGAAACCTACACCTTCTTACAGTGCGTAAATGTACGTACGTACGTACGACGAGAACGCCGACGGAATCGCGCCTCTACCATTTCGCCGCTGAACAATCGGAAGCAGACGGTGGACTGGGCGACTAAACTCAGTTCCGCTGTGTCAAATTCGGCCGGATTGAAACCAGAGCTGGGAGCTCGGAACACAACTGACATCCTCAACTTCTGCTGTAAAGGGGCCCGTGACTATATCGGAGAACATGCAAAGTGAACGAACAACTGCAACTGAATTTCAGCTCGTGTAGGGTACGTACGTACATATTGTACATACTGCACGCACTCAGGCATCATTCTTGGGTGTTTGCAAAATGAAATAAAGCCTGTTTTTTATTTTTATTATTATTATTATTATTATTATTATTATTATTATTATTATTATTATTATTATTATTATTATTATTATTATTATTATTATTATTATTATTATTATTAATAATAATAATAATAATAATAATAATAATTATTATTATTATTATTATTATTATTATTATTATTATTATTATTATTATTATTATTATTATTATTATTATTATTATTATTATTATTATTATTCTCTGCTCTGTAGTCATGGCCCCCTTTAATGCGCTTTCCAACTTCTTCCAAGCCTGTTCAGTGGTGATGCCTTTGGTTCGCAGCCACTGCTCAAGCGTGAGCGCCAACAGCGACTCCGGAGAACCCCCGAAGTAGTGTAGAATGTCCACACGGCTATTATGGTAGGCGGACTCCAAGCTGCCCAGTGTGGAAAACATGGAGTGCAGAACAGCAATTTCTTCCGGGGTTGTTCCGGGATTGTTGAGGTATTCTACTGACGTCGTATGGTTCCCGTATCGGTTCAAAATCTTTGTCAGGTTGTCATCTGAAGGCCATTCTATGGGTCGAAGGACAGGGGCAATAATAATATTATTCTTGGTAGGGGTAAAGTGGGGTCCGCCAATATTCTATCCAACTTTCTTACGTAATATGTGAATTTATATTACTGTACATACGATACTGTTCTTGTACTACGTACAAGTGCGATCAAAATTGGCATCTGTAAACAGGATAACATAGGCCTACGGACCACGCCATCGCCCCACTTTATCCCAACTATAACGGGAAATTTGTTCAGATGGTTGATAGGGTCCATTGTAAAGCAAACATGCATATTGGGAATGGTCAGGCTGCGATTGAACTGCACGTGAACAGCAGTGGAGGTGGGTTGCTCGGAGAACTGGGTGATCAACGACAGCAGATTGGTGACCATTACACCGACGAACAGAAGGATGAGGGCGTACCAGAGGAGACCTTCTAGCCAGCTGTTTGACTGCTGTATAAAGGAGAAGCCGTGCAGATGCGTAGAGTGATAGAAACTGGACGTCCAGCTGCGTTCTTGCTGCCCAAATACGGTCCCACGAACTGTGTTCTAAACAAAACTTTGCTAATACCCTGAAAAGGAGATATGAAGGAGACAGAAAGAAATCGACTAGTAAGTGCACGAAACCAAACGACAAAAAGCTGAAGGCCGTCGAATATTTATTTATTATTCGTCCTACGGTAACGGTACCCAATATCTTCCCGTGTTGTTTCCGTTCTTCTTTTCTTCAGTACTAAAGGCCAACCTTCTGAATTCATCTTTTCCATTCTTTGCGGCCGTCACAACTGAAGCCATATCAATCACAGTCGAATTGGCATCTTGTGCCCTGCTCGTTGTCCCAAGTTGAGACACCGGTAATACTTGGACCGTGGCCATTCTTACACAATATGATATACCAAACCCAAACACGATATACGATGAAGAGCAGTAGAAACCGTCAGCAAAGATCAGACTACACACACCGTGGCGAATCAATGTTGCTATTGCGCCACCGGGCTTGAGAGCTGTTCTGTAACTTTGTTGCCATTTATGTGTGCGGGGAATAATTTATTAGACCTGTATCGTTATGTACAAAACTTTTCGAAGGTCGGGTTGTGTTGTCTACGGTAGCCATGGTGGCGCCGAGTGAAGCAAGTCATAATACGTGTTTATGATGCTAATTTCGGTGTATATTTGATTAATTAAAATTTACTTGGCCATGCTTCACGTCACGAGGACGTTGGTGGTGGTAATGAAAAAGAGATTTCTCTATATTGTAGATTACTGTAGCCTACTTTTAATATTTTGCTTTATTTTACTATTTTATTTTTATTTATTTTTTACTTTATTTGTACTGGTTTACCAAAATTGAAGTGAGTTTTTATTGGTTTAATTAACCGTTGATAAAATTTTTTAGTTCAATCGCATGTCGCTTTGTTACTGTACGCATTACCAGATGGTGTAGTATCATCGCTTTCCCACAGTGAAAACACATAAAAACGCACGTGTTACACTTTCAGAATGCCAAATACATACATAGTATATTTGATAGAATAAAGTATTAAATACACATTACGCTAATTTAGTGCAGTTTCACCACCTAACAAAGCTGTTTCTTGATATGCCAAAATGTTTTTGGTTGTTTCGTTTCTTGTTTTCCTAGGGTCGGCATTTGTTCTTGTTGTTCTGCAGGCAGCAAATATTCCTATTCCACCAGAATGTATCACTGTTATTACAAATTCAGAAGCTGAAGGGACAAACATCAAATTCTGTACTGTAAGTATAAAGTTAAGTAGACCCAAAAATAATGGTGCAATACTGATGCGAATTTATCCTGCGGCGCCGCGGCAACTCTGCACGTGCCGCAGGGACGCCGGTCGACGCTGCGCCGCAGGCTGAAGTCGGTAGTCGGTTTGAATTGTAGTAGCTAGCTAGTAATTATTCACTTATTTTTGCTTCGCAATCCTCCAATGGTGTGAATGTAAGCACTACACAGTATATGTACTATGTAGCTGGTAATTATTTACTTTCGTATTTTTTTGTTTTGCCTTTTTTTACCTAATTACAGTGTTTATTTATTTTATTATTTGTTTATTTGTGACTTATTATCCTATTGAGGTACGAGTCAAACCAGACAACACCAGCGCCCTCTACTGGCTGGTGACCGACTGCAATTCATACCTGGGTTCCATGGAAGCTTGTGGCTATGTGCATGGAGGTACACTGGCCGCTTTTCCGACAAGCGATGACAAATACTACATGGAACGATTCCTCTCTCCATACATCACACCTTCAGGAGGAGGTACGTACATAGAAGAGGTGGAATAAGAGGCTAGTAAATACAGGGATTAGGTTTTGTGAACCAAAAACTTAGGCGCAAAAGACCCTTCAGCTTATTGTAGGCTTTCAACGATGCGGCTGGTCTTGGTTCGGTCCCTCAAACCGGCGAATGTACGGAGTGTGGGTAGGCCTTCTGAGAAACAGTCCCTTCAGTAACACTTGGTCATGGACCGATGGTTCCACGGAACAAACCTCCGAATTGCCTTTCGACCCTGCGAGCACGTCTCAAAATCGGCGAGTAGTAGTAACGGGGGGATCGTGCGCATTGGTTGCGTATTCGGATATCAGTAACTACGACACTGGAGACGAGACAAACCGAAGGGGATGGCGTCAGGCTTCCTGTTCAAGTACCAGGGCCTCTGCCATCTGCATGAAACAGCTGTGATTGCTGCAATATTTCTAATTGCGGTGAACGTACGTAAGGTCAAGTGAACTGTATTTTATAGGTAAATCGAGCAGGAGTTGTACCAAGGTTGTACATACTATTTACGGCACGTTGGGAATTTACTGTAAGCATTTACGTACACTCAAGCAATCGAGTATTACACACTAGAATCAATCAAACGAACATTCCGCTATCATAACATCATTGATAACGAATCATAACATTCCGCTGCAGTGTCTGTCGGTGCATCTATTCGTATATTGTAAGCGTAGGGTACGTGTAATATCCAAATTGCATTACGCACCACTTGTGCATAATGTCTATGTCCGTTATGTAGGTAGTTATTTTTATTTTTTGCGCACATCCGCATCAAGTTAGAGAAAAATAAGAGAATAAAGCTTGGTTGCATTGAACCAAGTTGGTACCAAGTACCAACCATAGAGCGAGAGTTGGCTTGCAAAAATCAGGACATTTGCATCACTCCGTTCTGCGTACACTGGGGTCGGTTCACGATGCGATAAAAGCAACTCCAGGAGTTGAGATTGAGATTTATTCAAGCAGACAACCGATGCAGAGCAGATTAATCTGGCACAATAAATAACGGCGACGCGCAATAAACTCTTATTGCCAGCCTTATCCCAGCTCCCAGGCAGGAGGTCTGGCCGAGTAATCTTGCCCAACCTATACCGGAGAGACCCAGTCAAGTTCAGTAAACAGTAGAAAAAGAAAGTAGGTACCGTAACCCAGGACGACCATTCCTGAGAGATCTGATCGACAAAAAGTACACCGTTCGTTTACCTCAAAAACCACTATATTTTCTCCCTACATACAGTACTTCGACTTTTTGTTGAGCCGCCGTCAAACCATGAGACAGTTTATTCTATTTTGCCTCGTTCTAATGGTAACTTTTGCGCTGCTGTGCACCGAAGTGGAAACGCGAAGAAAAGTTCCCCGAAAGTGGAATCAAAAGCGAAATCATGGAAGTTGTACAGGAGGGAACCACAATCATAACGAGAATTCGACTCGAGGACTGCCGAAGCGGATTAAGAGCGAAGAACTGCCGATGACGGAGACTGAGCAGAATATCGAGAATTCGAATCGAGGAATGCCGAAGTGGATTAAGAGCAAAGTACTGCCGATGACGGAAACTGAGCAGAAGGAAGCCATGGATGAGTATCCGAGAAGAGGAAACGAACCCTGGACGGAGAAGGAGCAGGAAGTGAGGCGGCAGAAGAAGGAGATCTGTCGCAAGAGGGGACGGAGGCGGAGACGACAGCACGTGACCTGTCAGGCCGTCGACGAGATCCAAGACGCGCTCTACTGCGTTAGCGCAAGTATCGCCAAGCAACATCATGTAAGCCAACAAGAGGGGAGTGGAGTTTGCTAAACACCACGCCGCGCCAAGCCGTCGTTGTTGTCACACAAGTCGTTCAGCTGTTGTCGGTGGTTTCTTGTCCGTTTGATGAATAAATATGGGTATTGTCGCTTGTTGTCAGTTCGTTATTACCGCAACACCCATATTATTTGTTAGCAAACGGACAACAAACGGACAACAGCTGACGGACGAGCGACTTGTTGACGACTTGAGACGCCGTGCCACATGTAAATTTACAAACACAACTAAATTTGAATACAAATTTACTCTCACGCCACAGTTCACCTACATCACGTCCGATTTTTTTCTCTCTTTATTTTTCTTCAGAAAGGTGTGTCTTGTGTTTTTGTTGTTTGTGTTAGGGTTGGTGTAGGGGTGTGCGGGCCCCCCCCCGGCGGGGGGGGGCAAAAGCCGAAGCGAGAAGAAGTGAGCGCACAGCTGGATGACATCCGGTTGACTCGGGAACAGGCGGAAGAGTTGGCCAACGCCCACAACTGCACCGGTCGCGTTTACAAGGAGAAGAAGCGACGTCGGCGCAGGGGTCGTGGGGGCAAACGGAACCGCGACCGTCGTGCTCGTCGGGTGAAACGTGGCATGGCCTCCAATCGACTCTGGTCCGATCGCAATATCTACTACCGTCTGAACCCGACTAAACCACCCCCATCCTTCATCGTGAGTCACACGGGAGGCAGCGCTCCTGTGATCACTGGAGGACGTCTGAAGCAGGCAATCGACTTCTACACAGCCAACACCTGCCTGAACTTCATCGCTTTCGCCGGAAACGACGTGCCTACTGCTTCAAGTGGCTATTACTTGGATTTCATGAATGGGTACGTTATATTCGCCTTGCTCCATAAGAGCAGTTGTCGTTTCGACCTCCCCGCCGATAATTTGAGCTGTAGTTATCACACGCACGCACGCACGCACATTTGGCGTACTTTCCGTAAAAAATTGCTTCGGCGTGCTTTTCGTGTGTGTGTGGTGTGTGATAACTGCAGCTCAATTCGGCGGGGAGGTCGAAACGGCAACTCTGCTCTTATGGAACAAGGCGAATATGTAAGTACATGTAGAGTGTCAAAATAATCTCCTATGAGCTTTCAGCTATTTTCTGTATCCACGACCAGTATTAATCCACGGCCATTTTCGGACACATTGCAAATTACCATTTAACCAAGATTTTTTTCCTTTTGGAAGTAGTAGGTACCGTTCAGTATAATTTTTGCCACTTTTTCACACTTTAGGAGTGGTTGCTCATCTTGGATTGGTCGACTTCGATCGAATGATAATGACGGACAGGAAGTGACCTTGAGCAGTGGATGTTGGCCGGTAAAGCCAAGCTGCATGTACGTAGTGAATTCAGGTTTTGTCTATTCGAATTTACGTAATTTCCTGGCTACAGCTACTGTAGTGTGTATCCACTAGTACGGTAAGTGTACGTATGTATTCACTAGTACGGTAAGTGTACGTACAGGTACAAACAGACAGAACATATAGAACATAATATATGTAGTATTGACCTTATGGTATCCGAAGCACATACAGAGTACATACATTAGGGTAGGTACACAGAACGTGTACGTTGAACGGCAGTATATCTTTATTGTCATCGCCACGGCCACTCGGTTTCCTTTCTATGTATTTAGATTGGAACCATAGAGCATGAGATTGGACACGCAATCGGTCTGTATCACAAGCAGTCTCGCATTGACAGAGACAACTTCGTCTCAATCATTTGGGCAAACGTTCCCAGTAGATATGTGAACAACTTCAACAAGTGTGGCTCTTCCTGGTGCACCTCTGACTACCAGTACGACTTCGGATCCATGATGCACTATAGCAGAACGGTACATATTTTTACTGTACGTACGTACTATACACTATACCTGTTGAAGCTTCGCAGCAAGTATGTACGCAACTTGTACTTCTAAAATGTGGTGGTGGTGGTTTTTTTACTTTCGCAAACTGTGCTTTTAATACTCAGGCGCAATATGGAAGCATATAAGAAATAGCTGCAGCTATCAGCAGTGCAAAATAACGATTATCGATCGATTAGAGGCGATCGGCTGATCAGATCTAAACCCGAACGGCTTCCTGAGCCATTCTTTGGGCTTCTTTGTATATGCTATGCTTTTTCAAAGAGGGTAGACTCGCCCGGTGTTCACCATACCGTGTACGGTACAGTAGTACACACTTTATTTACAGTTACCATATTTCATAGGCCTTTGCTGATTCCGACGATTTAAACACGGTCGTCTCGCACGATGGGCGTTTTCTCAACACCTTCGGTTATCGCAATGGTGACATGGACTTTTTGGATGTGAAGTACATCAATAACGTCTACTGCGGCGTTGACGCGAGTTCCAATCGTCCCGGCAGATTGAGCACGCCGGTGTGTGGGTCTGGTTCTGCTTCCTGCGAATCATCCACTGGTGGATACCCCAACCCTGCCAACTGCGCCCAGTGCCACTGTCCAGAGTATCTGCAAGGAAACTGTGGACCCACCGAAAGATTTCCTGGAACTCGTGAGAACGCAATGAATTTAGAGGGTCTTGTTGGGTAGTCTGGGTTTTTGTTAGCAACAGATTCAGCAGCAATCATTTGCTGCTTTAGCGTCCAGCTGTGGCGCTACGTTGAGGGCAAACGAAGTTGTGCAATCCACTTCAAAGACTGGACTCTCCAGCTCAGAAAAATGCGTGTGGATCATCAATGTGAGCACTACAGTACGTACATAATGTAGTACATGTACAGCATACGTTACGTATGTTATCGCTGTTGTAGCCAATTTGAGCATCAGTCAAGATTTAAAAATACGTACCGTATGTTTGGGTGTATTATTATTTAGCCCCCGGGGGCTATGAAAAGTTTTGAGACAGGTCTGATGGGGGTACCATACATACATATACACCAGGGGGATTGTAAGTACCGTATTTTTGGGTGTATATCCCCCCATTGTATATCCCCCCCAGTGTATAACCCCCCATTGGCAAAACATAAATTTTGCCCAGTGTATATCCCCCCCTGGTGTATAACCCCCCATGTACTGGAAGGTACCTAGCCTACCTATGTAAGCTGGTCATAAGCTAGCTATAGCTACTCCTGCACCAAGCTACTATGCCTATAAGCTTAGCTGAGCATGTCTTGTACTAGAATAACCCTGTTTTGACCGCGATTATGCCCTAAAACACTTACTTTTGACCTCAAAAACATGCCTCTACACACCTCTCAAAAACATAAATTTTGCCCAGTGTATATCCCCCCCCCCATTGTATATCCCCCCCCAGTGTATAACCCCCCATCAGACCTCTCGATTTTTGTATAGCCCCATGGGGCTATACACCCAAAAATACGGTACCGTATTTTTGGGTGTATAGCCCCATGGGGGTATACACAAATTGAGAGGTCCAATGGGGGGTTATACACTAGGGGGGATATACAATGGGTGGGGATATGCATAGGACAAAATTTATGTTTATGAGAGGTGTGTAGAGGCATGTTTTTGAGGTCAAAAGTATGTGCTTTAGGGCATAATCGCGGTTAAAACAGGGTTATTCTAGTACAAGACATGCTCAGCTAAGCCTACAGGCATAGCAGCATGGTGTAGGAGTAGCTATAGCTAGCATATGACCAGCTACATAGGTAGGTCAGGTACCTTACAGTACATGGGGGGTTATACACCAGGGGGGATATACAAAGGACAAAATTTATGTTTTGCCAATGGGGGGTTATACACTAGGGGGGATATACAATAGGGGGATATACACCCAAAAATACGGTATGTACCTATGTATAGCAGCCTCGAGAAAATAGAAGACGGAGGAGAGGCGTTTATTTTCTCTGGTCACTCCTTGGGCTGGGCTACGGGTGCTCAAACAGAGATGACCAACGCATTATCGATCCGCCCGCCCGTCTTCTATTGTCTCGCAGCTACTCTAGGTACGACAAGTTTTTTTCAATGAGGGGTTATACTTTTAAAAATACATTAGCTGGATGGACACCTACATAACGTGCGTATGTAACGTCATATGTCCTGTACATTCTCTTTTCAGTCACCACCTGGCACGCAGATCTATTATGAGCTGACTAGTCTGAGTATCACTACCACCGGGAACATTGGCGTGAAGACGGATCCATGTTGGTATCGTTGGTTGGAGATCAGAGAGGGAGAGGGTTCCACCTTCCAACAGGGACTGGCAAATACACACATTGACTTCACGAACACTGGATTCCGGTATGATTTTGTGCAAACACGTCAGTTACTTGCCGTGTAATAGACATGCAAACGCAAACAGGTAGGTACCTACTGTTTCTGTATTTTGTACGTAGTTACTGCGGTGACTCCGTTCCTAATCCAGCAAGTGGAACGTCAACAGGCAACAAGTTGGTTCTCATCCTTCGAGATATAGGCGGAGCCAGTTCCCAGAGCAACGACGTCTTCTCTCTGAACTATAACTGTGTTGGCGCAAGTAAGACAACACACAATTTGGTACGAGCCCTCGTTGCTTGCCACTTTAGTACGTAGATAAGGAAACTGATGGATTGAATCTTCGCAGATTGTGCAACTACCACTACGACCACAACCACAACTGCAGCTCCAACTACCACAACCACAACTGCAGCTCCAACTACCACAACCACAACTGCAGCTCCAACTACCACAACCACAACTGCAGCTCCAACTACCACAACCACAACTGCAGTTCCAACTACCACAACCACAACTGCAGCTCCAACTACAACAACCACAACTGCAGCTCCAACTACCACAACCACAACTGCAGCTCCAACTACCACAACCACAACTGCAGCTCCAACTACAACAACCACAACTGCAGCTCCAACTACCACAACCACAACTGCAGCTCCAACTACCACAACCACAACTGCAGCTCCAACTACCACAACCACAACTCAAGCTCCAACTACTACAACCACAACTGCAGCTCCAACTACCACAGCAACAACTCCAGCTCCAACTACCACAACCACAACTGCAGCTCCAACTACCACAACCACAACTCCAGCTCCAACTACCATAACCACAACTCCAGCTCCAACTACCACAACCACGACTACTCCAACAACTACCACTACACCAGCTCCAGTAGATTGCGTGTATACCTGGGGTTCATGGAGTTCTTGCACGGTTTCTTGTGGCGGAGGCACGCATACACGGTCCATCAATATCATCACTCCCGCATCCAATGGGGGTCTCGCATGTCCTCCATCTCCAGTGCAGCAGTCGTGCAATACTCAGGATTGTCCATGTGCTGGATCTTTGTGCAATGCAGGTTTGCTTGCAGCTTAGATTTTTATCTGGTGTAAGTAACTTTGTAAACTTGTGCAAGATATTTGACTGGACAAATTTGCTTCCTACTATTGTGCATTTTCTCTCACGCTCTTTTGCAGATGTCACCTTGGAAACCTGTTGCTTCACATACAGAGACTACAAAGACAATCGGTGTGGCTTCTATGAGCAAGAAACTTTCACCAATTTCCCAGCCTCCTTCGCCACTCCAAAGTATCCAAAGACACTGCCATACTACTGGTATTGTTACTACAATTTGAAGACAGAGGTGGGATCACAGATTCGCATCACTATTGATGACATCAGCACAGAGGACTACTATGACCGCGTCTACATTCCCGACACTACGCACGGCTATATCTCGTAAGCCAGATAAAGACAGGCTTGTGTTGTATTGTTTACTTACTACATGCGTACATACGTATATGTAAAGCTGTTTATACATACATGCACATGCTTTATCCATGCTTGTATGTATTGTAGTCCGTACGTAGTATGTACTACTGGGTAAGTACAGTATACAGTATGTACTTTACGTATGTATAGGGGCATACTTTCCATTTGTCCACGTCCTGAGACTAAGGCTGTGCTTCCATTTTCCACACATCTTCCGCTTTCCATGCTTGCTTGAGTTGAGACTAGTGCTTTTATTTTCCACACCATCTTCCACTTTCCACCCGCGAGACTAATCGTTGTGCACTATGTGTTTCCTTTCCAGATGTTTGAATGACGAGGATTGCTTGGGTGAACGCTACGATTCCACCGGTAGCGAGCTAGAAGTCTGGTTGCATCAGCTGGACAGGGGCAAAGGAAAAGATGAGAGAGGATTCCAGATCAGCGTTGAACATGCTGGCTAGAAGGGAGCATGAAAAGCACGAAGAAAGATACATACATAAAGCGTTGAGTACCATAAACATAGTGAGTGCCTCAAAACTCAAAGGTTGCCCAGGAATGACTAGTTTGGGCGGTATCGCTAACTGCAACTCATATTTGCCAAGAGCGTGTAATTTTCGTCCTATTCGTTTCTCCCCGCCCATAGATTTAGTAGGATTAAGGCGACAAGGGCGCGCTGTTGTTCTTGGCCTGTGGACGGCGCGCTTTTCATCCTCCTTCCTCTGGTCCAGACCAGTTTCCCACCTGCTGTGACGGTAACGAAAACATGATCGGCCGACACTTTCTCTTTTCTGGGCGAAAATCTTGCCCGAGAAATTTCCGTGAAAGGAAAGCTGACCCCCCGATTTTTCACCATGCTGTAGGTACGGTTATAGCTACTGTACATTCTGAGTGCTGCAATAGTACCTAACAGAACGAAACCCGGTGAATTTTATCGCGTTTTTTGCTAATTGTAGACAAGCCTTGAAGTTTTTCATGCAAAATTTGAGGGGTGATATCCGCGTTGTATTCATGAAATATGATATCTGAAATTTGGCCTCCATTGTAAGGGGTTTTCGCCCCTCCTGTAGTTCGAAATTCCATTCCACACGGGCGTTTTGTTATATCCAGTATCTTCAAATTTTTGCGGGCAAATGTGTGAAGGCTTGGCAACAACTTGGACAAAGCTGGACTAAATTCTGACATTGGGACCGGGTTTTGGTTCACTCTGTATGAGGCTACACTGTGTACTGTACGCTACTGTAGGTACGTGTATGTACGAAAAATTTGCAAAACACAAGCAAGAAGCAAACACAGCTGAAAACAAGCTAGAAAACCGACTTAGCATGACAACAATATTGAAGAAGTGCATACAAAGGCAATGAATCGCGCAAGAATGTCATTCCTGAATGAATAGTCACGATATTGCATGCGGCGGGTAAAATGTGCTTGTATAAATTTGCAGGGTGGTCCGGGGTAATTTCGGACACCCAGCTTTCTTCATACGACATTGTCGCTTTTCAACAAAAAGAACTTTGGTGTTGATAACCCCGACGTTGTTTCAGTGATTTGTTGGTAAATGCGCACTGCCCAACTTTTCCCCGTCTACCCTGCACTGCTCGTTGGTAAATACAAAAATAGGAATATATCAGGGGGTCAGTTTTCAATGTTTACAAAGATTTGTCCTGCCAAGTTTTCTGAGCGAGAAAGAGAGAAAGTCACTCGCTCGCTCATGTTTGCACTGCTGTCACAACAGGTGGGCAGACAGCATGGTCGAAGGGAAGAGAGGATTAGCGAGCGTGCTGACCAAAAGAACAATAGCGAACCCTTTATCCCATAATCCTACTAAATCTATGGACGGGGAGAAACGAATAGGATGAAAATTACACGCTCTTGGCAAATATGAGTCGCAGGTAGCGATACTGCCCAAACTAGTCATTCCTGGGCAACCTTTGAGCTTTGAGGCACTCATAGTAAGAGTAATTGGGCAGAGGAGGCTCACTCAAACTATCGGTACTTACGACGGGTACCTACAGTATGTACTGTAGTGTAGGTAGATAGGTTTTTGGAGGTGTTTTAGGTTTTTGGATAGGTTTTTTGCCATTTATGCTGGCTTTCGATTTGTGTTGTGGTTGTATGAAACAAGACACAAAGACGCGTAGATAATTGCGTACGTATGTGTGTACCGTATTTACCGGTGCATAGATGGGGGTATGCAAAGAGAGAGAGGTCCCATATGGGGTTATGCATACGGGGGGGGGGGGGGGGGTTATGCATTGGGGGGGGGGGGGGGTTATGCATGGGACATTTCTTATGTTTTTGAGAGGTGCGCAGAGGCATATTTTTTAGGTCAAAAGCACGTGTTTTAGGGCATAATTGAGGTCAAAACAGGGGTATTCTAGTACAATACACCCCCAAGCAGGCTTATAGGCAGCTTAGCTTGGTGTGGGAGTGGCTATGGGTTCCATATGACCAGCTTACATAGGTAGGTTCAGGTACTGTACAGTACATATGGGGGTATGCATAGGGGGGGGGGGGGGTTATGCATTGGGCATTTTTTATGTTTTGCCAATATGGGGGTATGCATAGGGGGGGGGGTTATGCATTGGGGGGGTTATGCACCGGTAAATACGGTATTTGCATAAAGTACAGTATGCTTCTTTTTCGTCAGAACGTCTGTTTTTCGTGTATGAATGGTGTACGTATGCACATACCTTCTCATTCTTTGGGTCCAGCGGTGGATGTGGGTTGCTCAGAAAACTGGGTTGCATGTCACGACCACGAGGATCGTTGATAAAAATTTTTAGTTCAATTACATGGCGCTTTGTGTATACTGTACTCACACCAGACGGTGTAGTATCATCGCTTTCCCACAATGGACACACAAAAACGCACGCGTTACACTTTCGGATTGCCAAATATTATGTACATACGTACAAATTATGCTAAAAATTGAGTGCAGTTTCACCACTTAATTAACAAGCTGTTTTTTATATGCCAAAATGTTTTTGGTTGTTTCGTTTCTGTTTTTCCTAGGGTCGGCATTTGTTCTTGTTGTTCTGCAGGCAGCAAATATTCCTATTCCACCAGAATGTATCACTGTTATTACAAATTCAGAAGCTGAAGGAACAAACATCAAATTCTGTACTGTAAGTATAAAGTGTACCCTAAAATAATAGTGCAATATGTAGCCGATGCGAATTTATCCTGCGGCGCCGCGGCAACTTTGTGTGGGACGCCGGCCGGCGCTGCGGTCATGCCTCAAGGGATGAAGCCTTGTCGGCTTTTTACATCAAATATCACAGCAGGAACAATATAATCAGAATCTGACCGAAAACCTGCAGAACATGCAACGCTGCCGCGGCGCCACAGGCGGAAGTCGGTATCGGCTTGAACACCAATAGTACGTAGCTAGTAAATTTACTTATTTTTTATTTCGCCTCTATATATTTTGTACTTAATTGTGTATTTATTATCCGTTTATTTGTGACTTTATCATCCTATTTGAGGTACGAGTCAAACCGGACAACACCAGCGCCCTCTACTGGCTGGTGACCGACTGCAATTCATACCTGGGTTCCATGGAAGCTTGTGGCTATGTGCATGGAGGTACACTGGCCGCTTTTCCGACAAGCGATGACAAATACTACATGGAACGATTCCTCTCTCCATACATCACACCTTCAGGAGGAGGTACGTTCGTACATAAAAGAGGTGGGAAAAATGAATAAAAAAGTAAATAAATAAAAAAATAGCTAGCTAAGGCTAGTAAATAAATACGATGAGAATAGGTTTTTTGAGCCAAATTTATGCTCAAAAGACCCTTCAGCTTTTATGTAGGGTTTCAACGATGCGGCTGGTCCTGGTTCGGTCCCTCAAACCGGCGGATGTACGGAGTGTGCGTAGGTCTTTTGAGAAACAGTCCCTTCAGTAACACTTGGTCATGGACCGATGGTTCCACGGAACAAACCTCCGAGTTGCCGTTCGACCCTGCAGTCACTTCGCAAGCTAGACGACAGACGGTCACAGGAGGATCCTGCGCACTGGTTGCCTACTCAGATATCAGCGCCTATGACACTGGAGACGAGACTAATCGACGAGGATGGCGTCAGTCTTCCTGTGCAAATACCAGAGCCTCTGCCATCTGTATGAAACAGCTGTGATTTCTGCAATTTCTGATTTGCGGTGAATGTATTTCTATGTACAATGAAGTGAACTGTACATACTTTAGAGGTAAATCAATTCAAGCGAGGTTGTACACATAATTTACAGCACGTTGGAAATTTAATGTAAAATAAAGCATTTTCATTCAAGCGATCGAGTATTATGGCACATATGCGCTTTCCTACATTGATGCCACAATGAAGGCCAGCATCAGGACAGCTGTTGGAAGCTGAAATAAATGATAAATAAATAGGCCTAAATAAATAAATAAATAAATAAATAAATAAATAAATAAATAAATAAATAAATAAATAAATAAATAAATAAATAAATAAATAAATAAAATTCCACTGACGTTCATAAAAAGAGCAAGGATCAACTGCAGCCCAGCCAAAGTTAGCCAATAGCCTTGAACATTCTGAAAAATAAGAAAATAAAGATAAATGATTGATTTGACAAAGATATTTTTGTCTAATTTTCTGTTACCGCAAGCAGCATTATAGCTGAATAGGCAGTGGATGACGCGACCATACAGAGCATACATAAAAGCCAAGGGATGGCGTAAAATTTCGTGCTTCTGTTCTGCAAAATGCAAATCCAGAATATTACCCAGTTAAAAATACTACGTAATAATTGTTTCTAATACATAATGCACCGAGTACTTATTATGTACTTTGAAGCTTCCATAAAGCAACAGAACAGAGCTGAATACCAAAGCCAATGCAGTGGCCAAGATTGCTAGCTGCACGTCCAGAACAACTGCAGATATGTAAGTACAGGGTGTCCCATTTGGATCGGACAAGTCGTTTGGGGCTGTACATAACTTGGGAAGATTAAGAGACGTTTTCTGTAAGGATTGAGAGTAGCCTGTAGTATAGGCGGAAGGGGGGTACTTTTTGTGAATCGAGATAATATGCCTATCGGATTCCCCATCAAAAACTGCATATGTTGATGAAGTTTTAGGAAAAAATTTGTTCAGGCATCATCGAGATATTCATGGGTAAAGGTGGGCAGGTCGCATTTTTGCCGTTTTTCAACGTTTTTAGCCATATTTCAGCAACCGAAGGGCTTAGAGGGCTACAATTTGGTACACACATACATCCCCTAGGGACCCAAGTCTGGACCGATTTTGAGCCCAATCGGCCACCTGTGTGGCGAGATATAGCGTCGCAAAGTGCATTTCTGTATATTTTGCACCTGTTGCAAATTTAGTTTTTTGAATACCACGGCGCGAATACATGCCCTGCACGGGGTAAAATTTTGACAGCAAGTAGAGAAGGGTTAGGCCTAAAAACTTTAGTACTACCGCAAAAAATCTCTATAATTGGAATTGGGACTACAGTCCTCTCGAACAGTGAAAAATACAGCAAAAATTTTCCCGCCTTTTTTATTTTTCAAGATAAATGAGCAATACCACTGAAACTTTTTCCTCGTAAGTAGCCTATCTTATGTAGAATTTGATGTAGATTTCAAAAATAAAAGTGTTTTTACAAAAAAATTTAACCCTTACCCTAAATACAAAAAAATATACTACTTTTGAAAAATTATTTGCGAGGGGTTAATTTTTTTGGTAAAAACAATTTTATTTTTGAAATCTACATCAAATTCTACATAAGATAGGCTACTTACGAGGATAAAATTTCAGTGGTATTGCTCATTTATCTTGAAAAAAATAAAAAAGGCGGGAAAATTTTTGCTGTTTTTTTCACTATTCGAGAGGACTGTGGTCCCAATTCCAATTATAGAGATTTTTTGCGGTAGTATTAAAGTTTTTAGGCCTGACCCTTCTCTACTTGCTGTCAAAATTTTACCCCGTGCAGGGCATGTATTTGCGCCGTGGTATTCAAAAAACTAAATTTGCAACAGGTGCAAAATATACAGAAGTGCACTTTGTGACGCTATATCTCGCCACACAGGTGGCCGATTGGGCTCAAAATTGGTCCAGACTTGGGTCCCTAGGGGATGTATGTGTGTACCAAATTGTAGCCCTCTAAGCCCTGCGGTTGCTGAAATATGGCTAAAAACGTTGAAAAACGGCAAAAATGCGACCTGCCCACCTTTACCCATCAATATCTCGATGATGCCTGAACAAATTTTTTCCTAAAACTTCATCTACATATGCAGTTTTTGATGGGGAATCCGATAGGCATATTATCTCGATTTACAAAAAGTACCCCCCTTCCACGTACTATGCAACCGCTACAGAAAACCTTTCTTAATAGAGATAAGGCGCTGAAATTTTTTTCCCAGATATCAAAGACTATGCATAACCTTGGCTAAAAATTTCGTCGAACAACTCCAATTTGAACAAAAGATATTGGTAACTCATGCCACACAAATTCGCCTGAACACCAGACTTGCGGTTCAAAAACTTGTGATTTTCGAGGTCAAAACTTTAGGTACCAATATCTTTTGTTCAGATTTGAGTTGTTGGACGAAGTTTTTACTCAAGGTTATGCATAGTCTTAGGTATCTGGGGAAAAAATTTCAGGGTCTTAACTCTATTATGTAATTCCCAAGTTATAGCCCCAAACGACTTGTACGATCCAAATGGGACACCCTGTAGAAGCAAATTGAATTTTATCCCTGATATAACAATTATGATATTGTATATGTAAAAAAGTAAAAACTTCTACCTGGGTAAAGCTTCTGTCTCGGACTTGGAATCAAGAGTCTCTGCGTTGTTAGAAGAAATAGTCGTCCAAGAACATCCATTTGCCAGACGAATAGGCCAAATTGTGATAAGGAAAATATCTGAAATTGGGCAACATTGTGCCAAAATTGTCAAATTAATCCAGCAATAGAAATGTAAAAAGTAAAAAAACCGCCTGTATTATTTGGCAATACAGGCCATACTTTGGCGAGATCGGTAAGCTTACCAGAGACCAGACGGAAACGAAGATCCCATAAAATTTCAAATTCTCATCGGAAAAATGTTTTCCCATTTTGGCAACAAACTTAGTACAAGAGGCGTTTTTCAAGCGTCCGTCAAATCTAAGCTGACACTAATGCGACTGAAGTCCATATGGACAGTGTGAAAAGTCGTCACGATTAGTGCAGAAGCTTTTGAAAAGCCGGTGGACCAAACAAAACAATTGTTCTGCTTGCCCAGGGCACAATGGTCTCAGACAACAAGGCTTAGTTTCGTTGAGACATTGCAGATTGCAGCTAGCTACTAGAGATGTAACAGGGGCCCCGGCTCCGGTAAATCCCGGCATATTTTTGGATCCAGCTCCGGCTCCGGTATAATGAAGGTGGATCCGGTACCGGATCCACGGTCTATCTTTTTCAACTGTCCGTGAAAAAAGTCGAGGTTTTCCATCAAAATTCATCGAAAATTATTGCAAAACTTTTAGACTATTTTGCAGCTCTAAGGCAACCGCATTTTGAGTCAATTTGTCCATATTGTTACTTTATCATGCATTTTAGCAGCAATCAATATGATCATTCATTATGTTGCGCACCTTTTCTACAGTAATTTTACTACAGCATTTTCTGGCCTCGAATCCGGCTTCGGCTCCGGCCGGGGCAATTTTTCAGCTCCGGCTCCGGCACTTTGAAAAATTTCGCCCTGTTACATCTCTACTATAGCTACCATCAGTCAAACAATACGTCCGTGTAACGGAACGTACTTTAGGTACAAAAACATGCTTCTACGTGTAGGAATAATATGATTACGTACGTATACGCATGGGCATGGGCATGATAAATGCAACTTTTACATCTGAACGTCTGTACGTATGTACTCTGTATGAATAATGTACATATTGTACGCCTCGTACGCGGTTGCACGTACATATGTACATACTGTACGTATGT
>JASAMW010004379.1:0-12410 GCA_030247985.1 Epsilonema sp. ZAB3_2 | reverse complement strand
GTGGGCCGCGGAAAATCGAGCTTGTTTTCAATGCTTTGAAATTGACGCATACGATGTACGCATGTCCAGAAAAGATGGGGTGTCATCTTTGCAAAAAGTCGGGTCATCATACGAGTCTGTGTTTGTTTGGTACGAATGGTGGCGGGGCCGGTAGCAATAAACAGACTTCTGGCAAAGCGAAAGCTACCGTAACCAGCAATCACGCTGACGTGGTCGAACGCGAAACACCAGCTGCAGATAGTCAACCGGAAATGGCAAATGAGGGCGAGACGGAAATCGCGGGTTTAGCAACCGGAAATGCTGAGTCGGTCGAAGGTGACAATGTCACCATCGTGTCTTCGAATGGCACTAAGCGATGTGCTTATGCAATCCGCACTCGTTTCTCTCGTGAACCCTCAGACTAAACAGCAGCAAAATGCGGTACGCGTTCTCCTCGATCCCGGATGCAAGCGCACGTTTATCTTGGACAAGCTAGCTAAAAAGCTAAAGCTAAAATACGTAAGCCCACAAATTCTGAATTTGATGTTCGTGACGGCGAAACGCCCTGTGAAAGTGCGGGCTCATGTGGCGTGTTGGTGGACTCGTTCGGGAAAGATGGACAGAAACTTTCAGATCGAGGCTTACTGCAGTCCCCAACATTTCGGCTTTTCATCAAAGAAATCCCGTCACGTGGCCGTCTGAATTACTCCCGCTCTTGCAAAAATATCCGTTGGCCGATCCCGCACCGAATACTGTAGAGAAAGAGGCCGTTACTCTTCTGCTCGGCAACGATTACTACGGTAAACTTTTATGCACTGAAAAGAAAGTGCAGCTAGCGGAAAATTTTTTCTTGATTCACACGATCTTCGGCTACGTACCGTCCGGTTTCGTTCCTCACACCGCCAAAAGCGGTGACGTGTACGCGGGACTCTGTATGTTCGCTGCTTTCGAAGTGGACGATAAGTCAAAAACGGAAGCTAAAGCTGGCGAAATCAGCTTCACGGTGACAGTGAACAGAGCGAGCTGAGTGTCCTGTTGGAGCGCTTGTGGGCACTTGAAGCAATAGGCATAAAGTACACTGAGGACTTGAAAGAGAGCGACGAAGATGAAAAAGTGTGGACCATGTTTCTCGAAAAATTACAGTTCATTCCAGAAGAGAAGCGCTATCGAGTCTCTTTTCCCATGAACGAAAATTTCGACAATCTGCCAGATAATTTTGGCTTGAGCTTGGGTCGTTTACGGCGTTTGTTAGCGCGATTGCAGGCAGATCCGAAACTGCTGCAGGGAATACAGAAAATCATCGACGACCAAATTGCGAAGGGCGTTATTGAGCAGGCACCGAGCCAGTTGATCAAAACGGGGCAATTCGGCAAAGTGCATTACATCTCGCATCATCCAGTCATTACACCTGATCGTGAAACGACCAAAATTCGAGTTGTTTTGGATGCGTCGGCCAAGTCCGGTAAAGGTGTGAGCCTAAATCAGTGTCTCTATCGCGGTCCCGTTGTCTTGCCGATTTTGATTGGCATGTTGATTCGCTTCATGATTGCGCAATTCGCCATAGTTGCGGATATCGAAAAGGCATTTTTGCAAGTCGGACTGCATGAACCTGATCGAGATTTAGTGAGATTTCTGTGGCTCAAAGATCCTACCAATGTGACTCTTGGGGACAATCTTGAAAACTTAGCGATTTGGCGTTTCTGTCGCGTGCCATTTGGTGCTAAAACAAGCCCATTCTTATTGGCCGGAACTATTGCATACCACATGGATTTACAAGTCGAAACGGGCAGCCCACAAGAGGCTAAAGTCGCTTCATTGATTAAGCGCAATATCTATGTGGATAATGTAATCACAGGTGTGGATACTGTGGACGAGGCTAAAGAGATGTATCAGACCGGAAAAGCGGTATTTCGCCAATGCAGCATGAATTTGCGCCAATGGGCATCGAATTCCCAAGAGTTCATGACGTCGCTTCCAAATGATGATAGAACGGAAGCAGGCAAAATTCTCGGTTTGGCTTCGGATCCCAAAGAGGATCAACTTTCGGTGAGAGGCAGTCAAACGCCCCAATTGCAAACTGCTAATACAAAACGCCTGATGCTCAAAAGCATGGCCAAAATTTTCGATCCACTCGGCTTTTTCTCGCCGCTTCTATTGAAAGCTCGCGTTTTCTTGCAAAAATTGGCCAATAAGGACATTGGCTGGGATACGGTCGTGAATTCGGACTTGATTGAGGAGTGGAAATCAATAGCACAGGAGCTAGAGCCCATTAGCACCCACCGAATCAATCGATTTATCGGATTTCCTGATGTATGCAAAGAGAACGTCACGTACGATTTACTGTGCTTTTGTGATGCCTCCAGATGGCCTACAGTACAATGGTACTGTTGCGATGTGAATACGAGGGAAATGTACACATGAGATTAGTGTATGCTCGTGCGAGAGTGGCAGAGAAAAATAAACCACTTACAGTACCTCGTTTGGAATTGCTTGGTGTATGGATAGGAATGAACGCGATTCGATTTGCTAAGGCCCAACTTGACCAATCTATACGTCACATGGTGTTGTGGACCGATTCCATGGCTGTGTATAACTGGGTCAAGAGTCAACGCAATCTTAAAGTGTTTGTCCACAATCGCTTGAAGCAAATTCGTGCGGGCATCGACGCTGGCGTTTCTATTCGGTTCGTAAAGGGTACTGAAAACCCTGCCGATATTGCTACACGTACTCAGGTGTCCTATGATGAGCTGATAAATAAATCGTCTTGGTGGGAGGGACCACAGTGGTGTTCACAACCTGTCGAAAGCTGGCCCAAGTATGATACGCCAGAAATTACACCCGAACTCCTCAAACAGATCGAATGCGAATTTTCGACAAAGGAGAGCCAACCTTTGCATGTGATGGCTGCTCTAGAGGCTGATACAGTTACGCGCCATGAGCGTCGATGTGAATAACTCGGCCTCTCCGTGTGGAATTTCTGACAAAGATTTCTCTTCCGTATGGCGTTTGCATCGAATTACGGCATGGTGCTTACGATATATTCGCAAGCTCATACAAAGTGCCAGGTCTGGCCTAGTGGTGTAGCACTTGCATGTTAGCGAAATTGAGAGCGCTAAAAATTTTGGGAATTGTGGGTTCGAACGCAATTACTTCGCGGATGTTTTCAAAGCACTAAAAGCAAATCGCCCTCATCGTTTACGGTCGCAACTCGGTGTCTACATAGACAAAGAGGGTATCATCCGTTGTCGTGGTCGATTAGCAAATGCGAATTTGAGCGCGAATGAACTTGAGCCCAAATTAATGCCAAGATCGGCGCACTATACAGATCTGTTAGCATCGCAAGCTCACAAACAAACGCTACATGCAGGCATCGAACATACGCTAAGTCAAATGCGGAAAGAATATTGGGTACCACATGGTCGGCAGGTAATTTGGTCCATGAGACGAAAATGCGTTACGTGTCAACGGTTTCATGGTGGACCTTATTTGACTCCGTCTATGCCGCAATTACCCAAATCGCGTGTACAACCAAGTTCACCATTCTCTCTACATTGGCCTGGAGTATTTTGGCCCCATGACAATCAAAGAAAACAAGGACGAACGTCGCAAGGTCTGGGGTTGTCTATTCACTTGCTTTGTCACTAGAGCTGTACACCTCGAATTAGTCTCTGATATGTCGGCTGAAAGTTTCTTGCTAGCCTTTCGTCGTTTCGTGGCACGTCGAGGTGCACCGGTACAAATTTGGTCGGACAATGCAACCACATTCAAATTGGCCAAGAGTACGACAGACAAACTTTGGGAACATGTACATGACGATAATGACACGCGAAGTTACATCGCAAGCCAAAGCATTCGCTGGCAGTTTATTACAGAATTGTCACCATGGAAAGGTGGCATATATGAGCGAATGATTGGTACGGTTAAGCTAGCCCTAAAGAAAGCAGTCGGCTCGTACTTGATGCGTCATGACCAGCTGAACACCATCTTAGCTGAAGTAGAGGCGGTAGTGAACTCGCGCCCTTTGTTGCATATTGGCGCTGATATCTCAGATCCTATCCTCACGCCCAATCATTTTCTGTCTTTGAACCCGAAACTGGGTGTTCCTCAAGGAGACTTGGAGACATTGAATGATCCAGATTTCATGCCACGCAAAAATAGTGCGGCGGACTTACTTTCCGTTTGGTTAAAGGGGCAAAGATGCTTGGAACGATTTTGGGAGTGTTGGACAAATCACTGCTACCTCGCTATGCTTAGAGAAAGATCGAACAAAATGTCCAACGAACCGCATATTCAAACTCCCAGACAACCAGCAGTCGGTGATGTGGTACAAATCCAATCGGATTCGAAGAGAGGAACGTGGAAATTGGCTATTGTAGACAGCCTAAACCCATCACACGACGGACAAATTCGAGAAGTAGAAATACGGTTGCCTTCTGGCAAAATACTGAAACGATCTCCCAGGATTTTATACCCATTGGAGGTATATGAGGGGGAGAAATTGAAATTTTCTACGTATGAAGTAAAGCATCTATTTGTTAGCCCTATTTTCTACGTATGTACAGCATCGTTCGTGGCTTTATTGCAAATTAAATTGCGCCACGCTATTGCATTCCACATGATTATTCATTCTTGGTTCGGATGGTCCGATCGGAGAAGGTTCGGTCGTCGCGGAGGATCGTCGCATCGGGGGGCCCACCGATAGCTGCGAGGTTCTGCAGGGATCACCTATCTGTTCAGCTGTCTATGACCCAACATGAATATAGAGATTCATGGATGTTTGTATTATATGATTTGATACGTACTTACATCACACACTCAATTCTTTTGTGGGGAGTGTCATGCAGAGCATGAGATGATCACGTGTATTATGTTTCCGGTATGTGTTTCCGGTGTGCTTGGGTGTATTTGTATGTGCATGTATCATTGTTTCCTTCTTGCCGTACTGTCCAGTTGGGTATAAACTCTTGTCTATCCGTTGCGCCAAAGATTCAGCCTTCCCTGCCACGTCCTCTTGCTACAAAGTGTGGGCCAAGCCCAGAGTATGAACGTCTCAATTGCTGCGCGCATGGTCAAGAAGCCACAAAAGCGTCGCAGTCCAAATCCTTCATTCAGAAAGGTTCAGCAAAAGGGTGGCAATGGCGGGAATCGCCTGAAGAAGAAAGCGGAAGCCGCCAAGCAGTTTCCGAAAATCAAAGGGCTGAAGATACATCATCGACAAGCCACCAATGTCACCTGCATCGTCATCGGTCGAGGGAAGACCACCCAAAGGTTGAAGGATGCCGAAAAGAAGCTGGATCCTCGGCGTCGTGCCAATCGTCGGAAAATGAAGACTCGAAATGAATCTGGCAGGCATGAAGGCGCCTCAGATGACAACGACAACTACAGCCGAAGAATCTCGCGTCTCGGGAGTGTCGCGTATAGCGAGAAGACCTCGAGATCGTTTACGTACATATGCAATTTCCTGTGTATCTCCGCATTATTTATCGCTTATGTAATCGTGATCTATTGTCATTCGTTCCCGTTCCTGTCTCATTGAGAAGTCGGTTCTATGTCTCTCATTCACGCTTCCACACTGCGCTACCGCTCTGTCTGTCACATTCGGTTCAGTTCAGTTCGGTTCAGTTCGGTTCGAGGTGCAAAAGGGGCACAATATGAAATTGGATGCACAGGTGCACCAATCTCCCAAAAGGGAGTCGATCGTTCCAGGCCTACATAGGTTACACAACCATAGTGAATGAGGATGAGCTCTGATATGTAAAATTGCCCAAAGTGGTTGTATCAATCTCTTCTGCACTTAAATATCCCTGACAAAGTACATGAGATGTAAATGAGCTTGCATAGATGCTTGTGTAGAAGATAGACATATGGACAATGTCCATCTTTCGTGGCTGATTGAGATGACTATGTTAGGCTGCCGTATATGCACAATTGAGGTTGAGCTGGCAGGTCTCACTTAAAACGTACGTATAGTACATCATATGTACATGCAGATATGTACATCAGTCCTCATAGCTTAATGCTATTATGCCTTTCATGTCAATAGGATCGCAACCTTCAAGCGATTTATTGTTTTCATGGGGGAGGACCTCAGAGGTTAAGTATTATGCGAATCATCAATATGATGGTAAACTGACGGTAGGAAAGTGTAGAAGCCGCATAGCAGTTTCTGTTGAGCTTCCACTGTCTAGTATGTTGCATTGCACTCTTGTGCTTTCGCGTGATTGAGCTGCTATGTGTGAAATAGTGTTCTGTTGAGTGCAAACTTTGCTGTTCTGGGAGTGTCAGATATTGTATCTGAGTATGGTGCATGTGAGTGTTTGCAATGTCCGGTGGCGTGATTTCTGCCCTGTGTGATCTGTTGAGTGCAAACTTTGCTGTTCTGGGAGTGTCAGATATTGTATCTGAGTATGGTGCATGTGAGTGTTTGCAATGTCCGGTGGCGTGATTTCTGCCCTGTGTGATCTATTTCTGCATGTGTGAATGCGTCATTCTTGCCATGTGCTTTCCTCTGTGCGGTCTGCCCCATAAACCGTTTGCCTCCCCAACCAGACACGCTTCTTCTTCGCGACATGGTAGCAGAGCGTGGTTGTGACAGACAGACAGAGCGGTAGCGCAGTGTGGAAGCGTGAATGAGAGACATAGAACCGACTTCTCAATGAGACAGGAACGGGAACGAATGACAATAGATCACGATTACATAAGCGATAAATAATGCGGAGATACACAGGAAATTGCATATGTACGTAAACGATCTCGAGGTCTTCTCGCTATACGCGACACTCCCGAGACGCGAGATTCTTCGGCTGTAGTTGTCGTTGTCATCTGAGGCGCCTTCATGCCTGCCAGATTCATTTCGAGTCTTCATTTTCCGACGATTGGCACGACGCCGAGGATCCAGCTTCTTTTCGGCATCCTTCAACCTTTGGGTGGTCTTCCCTCGACCGATGACGATGCAGGTGACATTGGTGGCTTGTCGATGATGTATCTTCAGCCCTTTGATTTTCGGAAACTGCTTGGCGGCTTCCGCTTTCTTCTTCAGGCGATTCCCGCCATTGCCACCCTTTTGCTGAACCTTTCTGAATGAAGGATTTGGACTGCGACGCTTTTGTGGCTTCTTGACCATGCGCGCAGCAATTGAGACGTTCATACTCTGGGCTTGGCCCACACTTTGTAGCAAGAGTGACGTGGCAGTGGAAGGCTGAATCTTTGTGCGCAACGGATAAGACAGAGAAAGCTTTATACCCAACTGGACAGTACGGCAAGAAAGGAAACGAATGAATACAATGCACATACAAATACACCCAAGCACACCGGAAACACATACCGGAAACATAATACACGTGATCATCTCATGCTCTGCATGACACTCCCCACAAAAGAATTGAGTGTGTGATGTAAGTACGTATCAAATCATATAATACAAACATCCATGAATCTCTATATTCATGTTGGGTCATAGACAGCTGAACAGATAGGTGATCCCTGCAGAACCTCGCAGCTATCGGTGGGCCCCCCGATGCGACGATCCTCCGCGACGACCGAACCTTCTCCGATCGGACCATCCGAACCAAGAATGAATAATCATGTGGAATGCAATAGCGTGGCGCAATTTAATTTGCAATAAAGCCACGAACGATGCTGTACATACGTAGAAAATAGGGCTAACAAATAGATGCTTTACTTCATACGTAGAAAATTTCAATTTCTCCCCTCATATACCTCCAATGGGTATAAAATCCTGGGAGATCGTTTCAGTATTTTGCCAGAAGGCAACCGTATTTCTACTTCTCGAATTTGTCCGTCGTGTGATGGGTTTAGGCTGTCTACAATAGCCAATTTCCACGTTCCTCTCTTCGAATCCGATTGGATTTGTACCACATCACCGACTGCTGGTTGTCTGGGAGTTTGAATATGCGGTTCGTTGGACATTTTGTTCGATCTTTCTCTAAGCATAGCGAGGTAGTGATTTGTCCAACACTCCCAAAATCGTTCCAAGCATCTTTGCCCCTTTAACCAAACGGAAAGTAAGTCCGCCGCACTATTTTTGCGTGGCATGAAATCTGGATCATTCAATGTCTCCAAGTCTCCTTGAGGAACACCCAGTTTCGGGTTCAAAGACAGAAAATGATTGGGCGTGAGGATAGGATCTGAGATATCAGCGCCAATATGCAACAAAGGGCGCGAGTTCACTACCGCCTCTACTTCAGCTAAGATGGTGTTCAGCTGGTCATGACGCATCAAGTACGAGCCGACTGCTTTCTTTAGGGCTAGCTTAACCGTACCAATCATTCGCTCATATATGCCACCTTTCCATGGTGACAATTCTGTAATAAACTGCCAGCGAATGCTTTGGCTTGCGATGTAACTTCGCGTGTCATTATCGTCATGTACATGTTCCCAAAGTTTGTCTGTCGTACTCTTGGCCAATTTGAATGTGGTTGCATTGTCCGACCAAATTTGTACCGGTGCACCTCGACGTGCCACGAAACGACGAAAGGCTAGCAAGAAACTTTCAGCCGACATATCAGAGACTAATTCGAGGTGTACAGCTCTAGTGACAAAGCAAGTGAATAGACAACCCCAGACCTTGCGACGTTCGTCCTTGTTTTCTTTGATTGTCATGGGGCCAAAATAATCCAGGCCAATGTACGAGAATGGTGAACTTTGTTGTACACGCGATTTTGGTAATTGCGGCATAGACGGAGTCAAATAAGGTCCACCATGAAACCGTTGACACGTAACGCATTTTCGTCTCATGGACCAAATTACCTGCCGACCATGTGGTACCCAATATTCTTTCCGCATTTGACTTAGCGTATGTTCGATGCCTGCATGTAGCGTTTGTTTGTGAGCTTGCGATGCTAACAGATCTGTATAGTGCGCCGATCTTGGCATTAATTTGGGCTCAAGTTCATTCGCGCTCAAATTCGCATTTGCTAATCGACCACGACAACGGATGATACCCTCTTTGTCTATGTAGACACCGAGTTGCGACCGTAAACGATGAGGGCGATTTGCTTTTAGTGCTTTGAAAACATCCGCGAAGTAATTGCGTTGAACCCACAATTCCCAAAATTTTTTAGCGCTCTCAATTTCGCTAACATGCAAGTGCTCACCACTAGGCAGACCTGGCACTTTGTATAACTTGCGAATATATCGTAAGCACCATGCCGTAATTCGATGCAAACGCCATACGGAAGAGAAATCTTTGTCAGAAATTCCACACGGAGAGGCCGAGTTATTCACATCGACGCTCATGGCCGTAACTGTATCAGCCTCTAGAGCAGCCATCACATGCAAAGGTTGGCTCTCCTTTGTCGAAAATTCGCATTCGATCTGTTTGAGGAGTTCGGGTGTAATTTCTGGCGTATCATACTTGGGCCAGCTTTCGACAGGTTGTGAACACCACTGTGGTCCCTCCCACCAAGACGATTTATTTATCAGCTCATCATAGGACACCTGAGTACGTGTAGCAATATCGGCAGGGTTTTCAGTACCCTTTACGAACCGAATAGAAACGCCAGCGTCGATGCCCGCACGAATTTGCTTCAAGCGATTGTGGACAAACACTTTAAGATTGCGTTGACTCTTGACCCAGTTATACACAGCCATGGAATCGGTCCACAACACCATGTGACGTATAGATTGGTCAAGTTGGGCCTTAGCAAATCGAATCGCGTTCATTCCTATCCATACACCAAGCAATTCCAAACGAGGTACTGTAAGTGGTTTATTTTTCTCTGCCACTCTCGCACGAGCATACACTAATCTCGTATGTACATTTCCCTCGTATTCACATCGCAACAGTACCATTGTACTGTAGGCCATCTGCGAGGCATCACAAAAGCACAGTAAATCGTACGTGACGTTCTCTTTGCATACATCAGGAAATCCGATAAATCGATTGATTCGGTGGGTGCTAATGGGCTCTAGCTCCTGTGCTATTGATTTCCACTCCTCAATCAAGTCCGAATTCACGACCGTATCCCAGCCAATGTCCTTATTGGCCAATTTTTGCAAGAAAACGCGAGCTTTCAATAGAAGCGGCGAGAAAAAGCCGAGTGGATCGAAAATTTTGGCCATGCTTTTGAGCATCAGGCGTTTTGTATTAGCAGTTTGCAATTGGGGCGTTTGACTGCCTCTCACCGAAAGTTGATCCTCTTTGGGATCCCAAGCCAAACCGAGAATTTTGCCTGCTTCCGTTCTATCATCATTTGGAAGCGACGTCATGAACTCTTGGGAATTCGATGCCCATTGGCGCAAATTCATGCTGCATTGGCGAAATACCGCTTTTCCGGTCTGATACATCTCTTTAGCCTCGTCCACAGTATCCACACCTGTGATTACATTATCCACATAGATATTGCGCTTAATCAATGAAGCGACTTTAGCCTCTTGTGGGCTGCCCGTTTCGACTTGTAAATCCATGTGGTATGCAATAGTTCCGGCCAATAAGAATGGGCTTGTTTTAGCACCAAATGGCACGCGACAGAAACGCCAAATCGCTAAGTTTTCAAGATTGTCCCCAAGAGTCACATTGGTAGGATCTTTGAGCCACAGAAATCTCACTAAATCTCGATCAGGTTCATGCAGTCCGACTTGCAAAAATGCCTTTTCGATATCCGCAACTATGGCGAATTGCGCAATCATGAAGCGAATCAACATGCCAATCAAAATCGGCAAGACAACGGGACCGCGATAGAGACACTGATTTAGGCTCACACCTTTACCGGACTTGGCCGACGCATCCAAAACAACTCGAATTTTGGTCGTTTCACGATCAGGTGTAATGACTGGATGATGCGAGATGTAATGCACTTTGCCGAATTGCCCCGTTTTGATCAACTGGCTCGGTGCCTGCTCAATAACGCCCTTCGCAATTTGGTCGTCGATGATTTTCTGTATTCCCTGCAGCAGTTTCGGATCTGCCTGCAGTCGCGCTAACAAACGCCGTAAACGACCCAAGCTCAAGCCAAAATTATCTGGCAGATTGTCGAAATTTTCGTTCATGGGAAAAGAGACTCGATAGCGCTTCTCTTCTGGAATGAACTGTAATTTTTCGAGAAACATGGTCCACACTTTTTCATCTTCGTCGCTCTCTTTCAAGTCCTCAGTGTACTTTATGCCTATTGCTTCAAGTGCCCACAAGCGCTCCAACAGGACACTCAGCTCGCTCTGTTCACTGTCAACGTACAAGCTGATTTCGCCAGCTTTAGCTTCCGTTTTTGACTTATCGTCCACTTCGAAAGCAGCGAACATACAGAGTCCCGCGTACACGTCACCGCTTTTGGCGGTGTGAGGAACGAAACCGGACGGTACGTAGCCGAAGATCGTGTGAATCAAGAAAAAATTTTCCGCTAGCTGCACTTTCTTTTCAGTGCATAAAAGTTTACCGTAGTAATCGTTGCCGAGCAGAAGAGTAACGGCCTCTTTCTCTACAGTATTCGGTGCGGGATCGGCCAACGGATATTTTTGCAAGAGCGGGAGTAATTCAGACGGCCACGTGACGGGATTTCTTTGATGAAAAGCCGAAATGTTGGGGACTGCGTAAGCCTCGATCGAAAGTTTCTGTCCATCTTTCCCGACCAAGTCCACCAACACCACATGAGCCCGCACTTTCACAGGGCGTTTCGCCGTCACGAACATCAAATTCAGAATTTGTGGGCGTACGTATTTTAGCTTTAGCTTTTTAGCTAGCTTGTCCAAGATAAACGTGCGCTTGCATCCGGGATCGAGGAGAACGCGTACCGCATTTTGCTGCTGTTTAGTCTGAGGGTTCACGAGAGAAACGAGTGCGGATTGCATAAGCACATCGCTAGTGCCATTCGAAGACACGATGGTGACATTGTCACCTTCGACCGACTCAGCATTTCCGGTTGCTAAACCCGCGATTTCCGTCTCGCCCTCATTTGCCATTTCCGGTTGACTATCTGCAGCTGGTGTTTCGCGTTCGACGACGTCAGCGTGATTGCTGGTTACGGTAGCTTTCGCTTTGCCAGAAGTCTGTTTATTGCTACCGGCCCCGCCACCATTCGTACCAAACAAACACAGACTCGTATGATGACCCGACTTTTTGCAAAGACGACACCCCATCTTTTCTGGACATGCGTACATCGTATGCGTCAATTTCAAGCATCGAAAACAAGCTCGATTTTCCGCGGCCCACTGTCTCCGCTCATTCGCCGTTTTATATTTCCCGCAATCGGTCGAATTATGTGTAGCGCTCTGACAAAACGCGCACCATTTCGATCGCGGATTCGATTCACTCGATTGGCCCGCTTTCTCACGATCGTTACCGTACATCGACTGTACCGTACCTGAACTTTTCCATTTCGAATTCGACCACTTCGAACCTGACTGTTTGGCCTGCTCGTTTTTATTCGCATCCTCCCGTTCGCTATTCGTAGACGCACAGATCGCATCGACCTTCA
>JASAMW010004378.1:0-90282 GCA_030247985.1 Epsilonema sp. ZAB3_2 | reverse complement strand
CCTTCCACCATCCTTCTGCTATCCTTCCGCCATCCTTCCGCCATCTTTCTGCCATCCTTCCGCTATCCTTCCATCATCCTTCGGCCATCCTTCCGCCATCCTTCCACCATCCTTCCGCTATCCTTCCATCATCCTTCCGCCATCCTTTCGCCATCCTTCCTGCCATCCTTCCACCATCCTTCCGCCATCCTTCCGCCATCCTTCCGCCATCCTTCCACCATCCTTCCGCCATCCTTCCGCCATCCTTCCGCCATCCTTCCACCATCCTTCCGCCATCCTTCCGCCATCCTTCCACCATCCTTCCGCCATCTTTCCGCCATCCTTCCGCCATCCTTCCGCCATCCTTCCACCATCCTTCCGTACTCCTTCCGCCATCCTTCCACCATCCTTCCGCCATCCTTCCGCCATCCTTCCGCCATTTTTCCGCCATCCTTCCGCCATCCTTCCATAGCAACTGGACTGTCCAGCGTGACACACAGGGTGTTTACGGTGTGGGGGCAGGGACACAGTCTAGGGACACAGGGGCACAATACTAACTTCTAAATGGTGCCTTTTTCTTCTTTTTTATTTTTTCTTTCAGCTTATCAGCAGGAGTCGGCCTGGCAGGCATGTACTCCTCAATGGCCGAGGTGGTGATGCTACTATATGTAGCAATAAAATTATCAAAATAATCAATCGTCAAATGAACGGAAATCTGGGATAATTATTTTCCTTTCCTGTCTATATAAAACGTTTTTCAGGCATGAATAGCTCCATCCAGAAGTCACAAATTTGCATAAAAATGGCACCACATGAAACTACATATTTTGTTTATAGTTTGCAAAAAAGAAATTTTGAAAAATTCTATTCCATCTTCCTGTAGCTAAGCTAAGAAATTAGGGGATGCATAGTTTTCATATTTTTCTGTGTGACCCGCCCCCTCTGGTGGCGTCAGTGGCGTAGAATATTACCCTTCTCTTTTGCGATTGTGTCTTCTTCGATAAATGGTAAAGCACAGACAATATTTGCAAACACTGTAAAGCCCAAAAGAATTGTAAGATCGGAGTATCATCAAGAGCCCATACTAGTAACAGAGTACGTTACTGAGCTTTAGTACTGAAAAATAGGGCACGAAAGCTCATCAACGGGCTGTCACAGCTTCCAATAGGTCTACAGATTCCATTCGAAACTTAGCTCACCTCACGCAAATGCTGAAAGTCTCAGCTTTTTCATGGTGCAAAAAGTATTCAGATCCGACCACGGCAAGTGGTCAAAACTTTTGATTCTTTGAAGCCGGGTTTTGCCTGCAATACGCGCCCCCGAAAAACAATGCTGTGACCGGCGGCCCCGCAATTGCGTGCCACCGCTGCGACTCTGGATTGCAATTGCGGGGCCGCCGGTCACAGCTTTGTTTGTTTTTCGGGGGCGCGTATTTTGTGCATAAACCCGGGTTCAAAGAATCAAAAGTTTTGACCACTTGCCGTGGTCGAATCTGAATAATTTTTGCAATATGAAAAAGCTGAGACTTTCAGCATTTCCGTGAGCTACATAAGTTTCGAATCTGTAGCCCTATTGGAAGCTGTGACAGCCCGCCGATGAACTTTGCTTCTTAATTTTCAGTACTAAAGCTCAGTTAAGTACAGTACGTACGACACGGGCAGTTCACGAATGTAGGCCTATAGCAGCAAAAATTTTTGAGTGTTGGCATTCCTTCCTTTGTGTTCGCTTTCTACGTATCTTCCGGAAACTCCAAGCTGTCCTCCATCTCTCCTTCTCCAGAGCGATGAGCTTCAGCTTCCTCATCCACCTCTGCCTGCTGGTACGCTGCTGCATCGGTGGAGCTTTCTGAAGGTTTCTTCGGCTGCATCTGATTCTGAGCACAGGGCGAGCGTCCTTCTCTCAGGGTCCAGTTGCGAACTTTCGTATTGTTTTTGAGGTGGCTGAGAATGAGCTTGGTCTTTGCCAGCTTCGCATCCGAGTTCAGCTCCTGCCATTGGAAGTAGGACAGCGTCGCCTCCACTACCCCGCGCACTTTCGGCAGCTGACGATTAAGCAGGTCTTCCGCTCGCTCTCCCTAACAAAATTGGAACACCGTATCCGTACGTATTTTACTGTACAACTACTGTAGAATATGAATTGCGCTGATGTGCACAGTACTTTACTTATACATGTGGAGTTTAGAAGTTGTACGTACCTGGAAACTACGCAGACTGATGTGGACCTGTCGCAGATCTTCGTCGGTGTGCGTCTCGCGGAACATCTGCCACGCGAACACCTTGGGTTGCGTGCTTTCGAAGGAACGCGCCGCCTTGTCCGCTGCCCGCCTCAGGGCGCCCACCGGCACCGGGAACATGCCGGGATTCACGGGGATCTGATCCGGATCCGACGGACGCGCTTTCTGTGCGGATGGAACCAGCAGGCCCGCGGAACTACCGGGACTAGTAGTCGGTTAGCTGAATACCGACCGGTTGCTCTGTTACTATAGAGTACTGTTGTAACTGTATTGTACGTAAAGTGAGGGTCACAAATAAGAGTTCGAAGATTTTCTTTGCAGCTGATTGTCAAGAATGCACAGTCCCCAAGTGTCCCGTTCATGCGAAACAAGGCGCACAAATACTATGAAATGTACTTGCAAACCGCCCGGTGACAATTTTCTAGCTAACCGACTAATGTCGACCCTCCAATCTGCAGCGCCGGACCGCTTGGCGCCAGAAACCGATGCAGACTCTGGTGCCGTCTCCTCCGTCGGCGAGTAAACTTGCTGCATCTCCTCCTGCTCATCTCCAACCAATACTTCGTACTTGATTGCACTGCCTCCAGGGTTCCCAGCTGCAGTAATGGCGCTTCTACCGACCGGTGAAACCTTGTCCACTCGAAACTCCCCCTCCTCTTCGTCGTCTTCTGGCAAGAATTCTTCCGCTCTGAAGGCGGGTACTTGGCCCACATTTGGCTCCAGAGGTGCTGCAGCAGCAGATGCCCGAACTGGAGCGCTGACTTTGCGCTGGTTTTTAGCTGCAGCAGCTGTATGATGCTTGGAGGTGAGCATTCTAGCTGGTGCCACACTTTGAGCGGCGCTTGCTGGTTGGCGAGGTGGCACAGGTCGAATTTCTACGACCGTTGGCGCTGGCGTTGCGCCTGAAGTCTGCAGAGTGACTAAGGGAAACTTAGGGCAATTCGGGCTTACCATCAAATAGATCCCACCCAACCACCTGACAACTTACAAAAAATGGTATTTGGGTGAAAGGTTATGCTCACTTGAAAAATGGAACCCTGGCTCAACAGCAAACACTGGATTTGTTGCTCCCCAGACACCTCCAGAGGTTTGCATGTCTTACGCAGAAAATAAACCATGCTTGCTGGATTGCAATCACTGTGGTGAAGCTAATGGCGCATGTATAGGCTACGAGCTTCCACGATTATCCATTTGAGCCCCGATTGACCCTGAATTGCCCCAGGTTCCCCTACCGCTGGAAATGCAGGCTCTCTCCTACTACTTTGACGATGGCCTTCATCTGCCAGTGCAGGATGAAGTCGAGCTCGTTTCCTCGCCGGTACAACAGTTGGCATGGACCAAGCTCCTCCAGCAACGTCTATGGGTTCAGCTCCTCCACTGGTGGCCACGCGGTATTCTGACCTTAACCCCAACTGTTGCTGTCGCTGGCCAATGATTGCATCATCTGTCTGAGGAAATATGCCACTAGCTCCTCGAGTAGACGCAGTGGCTGCTGGACCTGTTGGCATTTTGCCAGCGATTCCGCCGTGGTCCAGTCGAAACATGAGAAACTCCATGACGAATCCGAGCTTTTGATCCAAATCTTCCAGTTTTGCATTGATCTTGTTCAATATACCCTTGGATTCTGCGTCCATAAATGACAGAGTTGCAGTGGTGGGTTGTGGAGGAAAGGCCATCGTGTGAACTGAGTATTCTGTAGTATTCTTCTGGTCAAGTCAATTCCAAGTAAAATACGATAAATAAATATACGCCAATTCCGAGGACACTTTTGAGTTTCAAGAAAATATAGACAAGATAGTTTTCACGAAAATAATCCAGCGACGTAGAAGAATATTTATGCTTTGCTGATTTGAGTTCGGTGGGCTGAAAATGTTCGCGAACGCAAAACGCAATGAATGGAAACGCGTTTTATTTGCCACGACAGAGAGTGTTTCAGTTCAAAACTGGGCTGTACGTTACGTACGCGAAATAACCGGTTGGTTCAATAAACGCCAAATGTCAATATTCTACAGCGCACTTTTACAAACCCTTCTGCTACTATCCAATCCATCTATCACATAATTATTGTCCAATATTGTACACGCACACTTGTGTAAGCGTAAACTTCAATATATTATATTCTATTGTATTCAATACGACAATACCAAAAATATATAATTCTTAATTCTTGCTTTAGGGGAAGAATGGAGGAGGTAGTGTAAACAAAACAGAGCATCCCTGGCAGAGATTCGCCCCAATTATTTGGGTTTTTGAAATATCCAATTATTTGGATACCTAATTATTTGGGTTTTACGAAACCAAATAATTGAGAATACTACTGTGGGACAAAAAGTAATCCTTTTACCAGTCGCGCTAACACTTGCGGGTGGTCGCGAGGTGGCCCCGCGCTATTTAGTGAAAGTTTAGATCGGAACTGATGTAGTCGTCGCCGTACGTATGCAGTTTGTCGAAACCAAATAATTGGGTATCCAAATAATTGGATATTTAAAAACCCAAATAATTGGGGCGAATCTCTGCCAGGGTATGCTCTGTTTCGTTTACACTGTGTACGTCCTCCATTCTTCCCTAAAGCAAGAATGATATATTTTTGACAATACTTTTGTTCCAAAAATGCTTGTACATTTAATACATATAATTCACGCAAAGGCAGAACCGCTGTTATGCATTGTTCTACAAGATCTACACTGGCGCAATTGTAATTGAAATTGAAAGTTTGTTTACACGACTTTATATCACTCTCGGTTTGGTAGTTGGCACGAGTGTATGTACATAGGTACTGTATGTAAACGGTGAATAATATGTTCACTGGGTTTTCTTTCACAGTTTGCATGTACCTACAAATGTATCGAACATACCCTTCTTGAACAAACAAAATGTATGCATCCAAGGAGCAACAGCAAAGAGATGTGATTTGTCTGCGGCTTGAGAACGGCTTGGCGCTTTTACGGCGCGCTATCAGCCAACTTAATCACACACGTTTTACCACCTTCATGTACACTTGGTGGTGTTATGTATGTAGTACCTACCTGTACGTACCTGCTGCATACTGTGTTGTGTACACATACTCGCATAAGCAGCATAAGACGACGTCTTCTGTGCTACGTATGTATGTACGTACACTGTACGTGCATGACCAACAATCTATCGCAAGCTAAGCGCTATAGCGTTTTTCCATGTGATTTTATTTTTATGTTACGTTGGCCGCTGTTTTGCAACACTACGACGGTGAAAAAAGTGTCTGCTAGCCGACAAATTGCGACAAACACGTCAATAAATACGCAATTAATTCAGGCAAAAACGTATGGCTGGCAATCTGCCGGATCTGCAAGAGTCGGTGGCTTCGGCCGCCGGTGAAGACGATTCCGATTCTGACAACGAGATCATCGTCTACTCGAACCCGCCGGAGGATTTCCCAACAGCTCCTAGACACGGGTAATAATGGATTTTTTTGTTTCAATAAAGTAGTAAAAGCTTTTTATCTCAAGGATCAGTCACATTGGAAGTAACTGCGTTCGGCGTCGGCGTCGAGCCATTGACACGTCGCGCGTAAGCCCAGCGCATCGTCTCCGATCCCGATGATGTGAATGAGCCTTCATGCCTGTTTTACAATCTGGTGTGGGGTGGTGCCACCTGCAGTTACCTACCGAACCGTATGCTACTGCATGCATACCATTACATAGAATTACACATACCTGGATGGATCTTTTGCAGATCTGACGATTCCAGTCCTGGCGTTGACATTCACATTCCAGCAACCAGCTGGAACCGTTACAAGCCATCGCTGCAGCATTTCTTGCCAGTGCGACCCAGAGCAGGGTAAAATGTCGCTTTCGACTTCGACTTGTTTTGGTTGCATGAGAAAGTGGATTGGATTTGATTTTATCAGGGATAATACATCGCGCATCGACCAAGCAGGCTGTCTATCCTTCATCACCTACAGCTGGGTATTCAGCTATCTCTGGCAAGCTTTCCGTGGTACCATACCATTGGATCGTGCTTGGGCCTGCTCAATTTACGATGCGGCTAGTGTAAATGTGGCCAGGTACGCACGCACCGGCACCACTGTACATACGAACTGAACGTACGTCATCTTGTGTGTGATTACAATTGTGTACACGTATTACTGGCTTCGAGTACATTTTGGACCCATTCGAACCCATGTCCCATTGCAATGAAGGAAAATAAGAGTACAGGTATCAAAAGTACAGGTCCCCGTATCAAAGCCGACCATATGGACGACCAGTACACTTTCAGAATTGAATACCTCTGGAAGCAGGAGCTGAAGCTCGGTCGTCCTCAGGGTCCATCGCTGCTGCGAGTGGTGCTCAGTTTTATCAAGACGAGGCTTCTCATGTCCTGTCTTTTCTTCGGCTTCTGCTTGGCGTTCGGCTTTATTGGACCTGTATGGTTGACTTGACCCGACCGATGACAGTGTGATACTGTATAGTAGGCGCCTGTTATGTACAGTGTATTTTCATTTTCTTTCTATGCCCAGTTGTGGTTCATGTGTAATTTCAGACCTGCTTGGTGCGTTCTCTGATCGCCTACGCCGAAGTGGGGCAACGCGAACTGCACGCTGGTCTGGGCATGGTCGTTGCGCTGCTTGTGGTGGAACTGATGAGAGTGCTGTCCTATGGCGGCAGTTGGGCAATCAGCTATCGAACCGGCATCAGAGTCCGCGGCGCCGTCCTTGGCTTCTTGTTCAAAAAGCTCATCAACATGAGAACTTGCAAAAACAAGACGGCTGCTGAAGTAAGCAAAAACTTTGAATACTGCGTTGCTTCGGTCCTTGTCGCGTCAGATATTATGTACCTACAATCCGCTGAATACGTTACGTGTACCTTTGACCAGACAGTCACTCTCACTTTTTACGTACACTATTTACGTACATAGTATGTATGTATGTACGCGGTACGGTGCCATACCTACCAACTATAGACTAGTTTTAGCGAGCGTGGCAGAAAATTTCGATATTGCTTTTGCGCTTACTCGCTAGGGGCACTGCGGTCGCTTTAGTGTGACACAACGTTGCAATACGTCCATGGGTGAACTGAAGAAGTTGATGTTTCGCTCGGTAATAAGAAGGGTAATAGAATTGCGGGTTCTTCAGCGCTTCATGGCTCTTAGAGCTATGATCAAAGTGTAGTATCTGTTCTTATCAGCTTAATCTCTGATACGTAACCTATTGGTTACTTTGAGATTTACTGATTTTTGCCAACTGTTGGAGCTTTGAAGCTTGCTTCATCTCCGACACGGGTTGGCCCGGTATTGCAGTACATCCGGGATCGGCCCCTCCCCTGCGGGGGAGAATTTTATCACAGAATAAAGAAGTCATTCTGTACTGAATGCTTGCATGCAATGCCAGTGCCGTTGGACTGTAGCTCAGTTGCTTTTTGTGCACGGTTAGCGAGGCCTGGGTTCGACTCTTTCTCTACCCAAAAATGTGGAATTTTTCTTTCTGGCTGGTCTCACCTGTTGTCAGATAAAAGAGGTTGGTGTTGGATTCGAAACGAAACGCGAACTCTTAATCTCCCTCCACCCCAAAATTCGTTAACCGCAGGAGCAGCAAACATCTTGTTTCCTAATTACAGATCGTGAACGTTTTTGCCAATGATGGTCAACGCCTATTTGACGCGGTCACTTTTGCTCCTCTGGTCATTATGGGGCCAACCGTGCTAATCGGTGGCATAATCTACTTGCTCGTCGTGATTGGACCCTGGTCGCTTTTGGGCTTACTCATGTTCGTCATTTTCGACGTGTTTCAAGTGAGGGAGGACAGTTGGTGGTACCTGAGTGAGTATAATTTGGATGGATTGTACATTGTACTGTACTACACATTTTGTGCGTATTATTTTGTAATTTCAGTTTGCATTGGGAAAGACGATGGTAAAATATCGCAAGTTGGCCATCGGGGAAACGGAAGCCAGAGTATGTATGAGACGATCGAGAACTATTTTTATTTCCTTACAGTTACAAGTTTTGGGTGCAAAAAAGAAGCAATGCTTGAACTTTCTTCTAGGTGAGCTTGATGGGTGAAATACTGCGATGCATCAAAACGATAAAAATGAATGCACTGGAGAAACCTTTCATAGAGAAAATTGAAGGTTCGACTCAAGTTTTGCTGCAATAATTTGCTTCATCAACCTCCTAGCATTCGGCCTCTCTTATCGGCCTCAGATTATTGCTTCATTTACAAGAATATTCTCTATTTATGATTGCAGGGATCAGAAAAAGGGAGAAAGCCCACTTGCTGCAGGCTGCTCTGGCGCAGAGCTTGGCCATCGCAGCTGGCCCAGTGGTTCCAGCTGTTGCTGCCGTCGTCACTTTTCTAGCTTTTGTTGGACAAGGCAACGACCTGTCTGCCAGTGATGTAATAAGCTCACAAAAGCGCCGCACTGTACTACACATCAGAAAATGTAATTCAAACAACGAGTTTGCATAATCGCTGGCTGATCGCTGGTTGATCGCTGGCTGGTCGCGATCAACCAGCGATCAGCCAGCGATCAGCCAGCGATTATGCATGAGGGAAAGGCACCAGCAAACAATCTACTTTAGGCATTCAGTTCAATTACTGTATTCTTCGTTATGGTCTTTGGCATCAGGATGATTCCATATGGGGCGCGATATCTGGCAGAAGCTAAGGTTGCCTTGAAGAACATTCAGGTATATTGTACATTCAGGTATACAGTATGATGCTTACGATCAAGAAATGAAAAAATAATGTTGCCCGCACAATAAGCCCCACCTCCTAGATTGCGCTTTGAAACCAGAAAAGTCCCCGTCGTGGAAGATTATTGGTCTATATTGTATTTAATGTTTCTTTTGGTATATGAGAATGATATCATCGCCGAAAAATGAAGGCAGTAATATGAGAACGATGACAAACTTTTGTAGGAGTTGCTGTTGGTGACTGAGGCTGACCTGCTGAGGCCGCCTCCGGTAAATGCGTCGTTAGCGATGGTTATTCAGGATGCACACTTCGCCTGGGATGACAGCAACAGTTGAGCTAATACGTCTCATATTAGATGAGCCCCACCCATTGTTTGGTATTTCGAGTCCAACAAGTTCGAAAACACGTTTTTTTACTTCATACAACAGATGGAAAGACCACGGAAGTTACACCGTTAGCTGTCAAGGAACAAACCGTATTGAAAGGAATTCACATGGTCGTCGAAAAAGTGGGGGAAAATTCGTATTACCTCCATCGGTTTTATTATGGATGGTTGTTCGAATGTAACAAATCACATGGACTTTTCGTTGCAGAAGCAATTGATAGGAATCTGTGGCATGGTTGGTTCGGGAAAATCTGCCCTGTTGAACGCCATCATCGGCCAGGTATAAGTACTTTAGGGTTTCTCATAGTAATCCGGGCCAATCATATATAACTTCGGGCTTATGTTATAGTATGTACGTACGAGTTGCCGGTTGTCACCATAATAACAGTTGCTTATTTCAGCTGATACAAAAAGATGGCAACATTTTGGTTAGCGGCACTTTGGCCTACGCTGCGCAAGAGCCGTGGATAATTAACGCCACCGTACGGGACAATATTCTCTTCGGACAGCCGGTAGACGAATCCAAGTACTACCGCGTTCTCTCCGCCTGCTCTCTCAACGCAGATTTGAACGGCATGACCGCTCACGACCAAACTGAAGTATGTCAAACTTGTATTTATAGGTAATTGTTATTGGTGCATACCGGCTGAATGGCATTTTACCCGGTAAACCGGTAATTTTACCTTTTTTAGAAATCCTTACCCGGTAAAACCGGTAAGTCAGAAATTTTTACCCGGTAAATCCGGTAAAATGTGTGGCCTAATTTCAGGCGAAACAAGGCCTAATTTCAGGCCTAATTCAGGCCTAATTTCATGTTTTTGGTGGTCGTAACAGTTGTTGCAAAGTGTTGTTGGGGCACAATGACACTTTCAATTCCATTGAATTACAGTACATACGTTACGTAGTACGCACAACATGCGAAAGCATAGGTATGTACCTAGGTGCGTGCGTACCTACGTACGTACTAAACAAACATGAACCAAAAAATAACTCCATCTATCTGTACGTACAACCTGCTTCCCAATAATTTTTGTTCATTTGATTGGAGAGGGCCAAGGGAACCTGCGTGCCAATTTCGGATGTCGAGGGTATGAAATGAAACATAAGCAATATCCTAATGATATTTAGCTTAGATGTTCATGTGCTTGGGTTCGCAAAAAGTCACCAACAAGCACAGAAAGAAAAGGTGTTAAATTTCACAAAAAGTATGTGAGAACTTAGTACTGCTGCACGAAAACTTGCTTGCAATAGCTCGATCATACATACAGCCATCAATTTTTACCTGGTACTCGCAGTGCAAGGTGGTAGGCGGTAAAATCCGGTACCGGTGGTAAAAATTTTTACCGGCTCCGGTAATACCGGCAAGGCCAGGTGGTAAAAGGTAAGCCGGAAAATTTTACCGGCTCAATATTGTACCGGTACCAGGTAAAATTTACCCGGTAAAGATACCTGCTGCACCAATAGTAATTGTGTACCTAGCTAGTAGGCTATTGCAAAATAAAGAAACAAATAAATAAATAGCCTAAAAAAATGAATAAATAAACAAATAGGCTAAATCAAGGTAGACGCGATAGCGGAACCTCGAGAGGCTCACGAACGAAGCTCCGCCGCGTCCCACCTTACTTAGTCACGTGTAAATAGGAGTGACGGAAATAAAAAAACACATTTGCTCATAACTCCCGAGCCAAGAGGCCGATTGAGCTGAAATTTTGCCCGAAGATGCCCCCTATGAGTACGTATCTGCTGGCAAAATTTCAGCTCGATGGGCCTACTGGTTAGGGCGCTACGGGCGAAAAACCTATTTTTGAAAGGTGTGGACAGCTTATGTACTGAAAAACTGTTCCCACCGTAACTTTTCAAAGAGTCGTGGGATCGAGCTCGGTTTTTTTTTAAAAGATGGGAAATGTAAAGATCTTGGGAAAGTGGTCCGAGCACTTTTTGCGTTTAAGGCCTCTGACACCCTTAAAATTGCGATTTTGTGGTAAAAATAGTTGCAAAGTTAGCCAGCATACTCCTCCCTGGATTTTTTTCAGATCTGAGTGGTAGGTATACCAAAAGATAGATCTCACTCTACTCTCGATGGCACTTTTTTAGATTTTTAAAATTAGCTTTGGTTCTCGAGTTATGAGCTGTCAAAGTTGGCTGTTTTTATGTTTCGCTTTAGCAATACTTAAGGACGTGACAGACAGCTGATTTTAGTGCCTGCTGCACTCTAGAGGCCACATATAGCATACCATTCGATTCGTCTTCAAAAGAGCTATCGATTGCTGGCCACTGCGACATGCTCATGCCTGATTCACATAGTAAAATATGCCTTCACATAGGCGAACGTCGCAAAAAAGGTGTTATTCTTTCAAAGTTGGCGACTTGTAGGCATGTGACATACCATTCGATTCGTCTAAGCAAGATCTATCGATTGGAAACAATTTCTACATGCTCGTATCCAATATGCCTGATTCACATAGTTTTTAGTTATTCACATACAAATAAAAGAAAACACAAATTAGCTAAATGTAGGCATATGGGATACCATTCGATTCATCCTCAAAAGATCTATCGATTGCTGCCCACTGCGACATGCTCATGCCTGATTCACATAGTAAAAAATGCGTTCACACTTATGAAAGTCGCAAAAAAGGTGTTATTTTCTTCAGTTTGGCGATTTGTAGGCATGTGACATACCATTCGATTCGTCTTTGCAAGACCTATCAGTTGGGAATAATTTCTACATGCTTGTACCCAATATGCCTGATTCACATAGTTCTACTGTATTCACATAGGGACAAAATAAAACAAAAATTGGCTAAATGTAGTCAAGCTGATAGTATGCCCTTCAATTCATCTTGGCAAGGTCTACCTATTTCTTGCATTTCTTACTAACCACCTCCTCGCTCATAACTGATTCACATAGTCTAATCAAATTCACATAGGCTCAATTCCACTCAAAAACAAAGAAATGTCCTGTGTAATTTATAATGTATCTTGAAGTTCCACTAGCGCATCTCGTCAACTCGAGCTCGGTTTATTTTTAAAGAATTGCATTGCATGTGTTATGCACATTCACATACTCCATCTCCTCTCAAAAACATAAAAAATGTTCCATGTAATGTATGATGTATCTCGAGGTTCCACTAGCACATCTCGTCAACTCGAGCTCGGTTTTTCAAAGATTTGTAACATAAAAATGTAGCACATCTCGTCAACTCGAGCTCAGTTTTTAAAAGATTTGTATGCATGTGCTAAAACAAAATGCATCGATTGGGAACAATTTTGACATGCTTGTATCCTATATGCTTCTAATATTTCAAGTAGACGTGGCAGGAACCAGTGGAGAAGTGCTCTTAAGGAGCACGAAGGAAGTGAGCGAGAGGCTCACTAGCCTGCAGATGCTTATGGGGTTGACGGCGCAGAAACCAGAAGGTTCCAACCACCAATCGCTGCCGAAACTTGCTACCCCTTCGAGTTGACAGCCTCTCGCACAATCTGCTGCTGTCTGACTGGTGTGGGCATACTTTTGCCCATTCCCAATCATGGCAAACAAAACTCTTCAATGACCTTTGTTGCCTCTCGCATGCTTCTGTACGCCTGATCACATGCAAAACGCTGGATCCAAACCATAATATTTGGTCATCTTAACTAGGTAATTATATGTATGTATAAACATGTACATGCTGGTACATAGTATGGTGCAACAAAAAAACTTGAGCATTAGTTCAAAGACAAAAAATGTGACATTTCCTCTAGAGTAGAACATACATGCTGTACTTACATACCAGTAAAGATTTCATGTCTTATAGCTTTCCCTGTTTATCCTAATAACAGCAAGTGATAACTTCAGCTGAAACTTAATGATTCCAAAGCCGATATTTTGAATCGAGAAGATCGAACCCTGGTGGACCTCTCACCTTCTATTTGGCAAGAAACGTGTGAAACGGCTGGTCATATTGGAGGCCATTATTGAATGGGTACGTACGTACTACATGCGAATGCACATGCGAGAAAGAATAAACATACATACAATACATATGCACATACTTATTCATAAACGCTGCATGGATCAGGCATACAGAAGCAGGCGAGAGGCAACAAAGGTCATTGAAGAGTTTTGTTTGCCATGATTGGGAATGGGCAAAAGTATGCCCACACCAGTCAGACAGCAGCAGATTGTGCGAGAGGCTGTCAACTCGAAGGGGTAGCAAGTTTCGGCAGCGATTGGTGGTTGGAACCTTCTGGTTTCTGCGCCATCAACCCCATAATAAGCATCTGCAGGCTAGTGAGCCTCTCGCTCACTTCCTTCGTGCTCCTTAGGAGCACTTCTCCACTGGTAAATAAATAGGCTAAATAAATAAAAAAGATAAATAAATCAGAATTTGCCCGCATTTTAAAAAATATTTGGAAGGTGGCAATGTAGACGTGGGTGTAGATCGTAACCCCTTTTAGTACGTATTTAGCACTGGTGTCAGAGTAAAAATTTGAGTTACTTTACTCGAGTAACTCGGGCGATTTTTGCCCGAGTTATTTAACTTAACTTAACTCGGAAAAATGCAGTCATTGAGTTATCTAACTCGACTTAACTCGGTATTGACTGTTGTTGCTTCTAACTTGGGTAAAATTTTAGAAACAGCGAGTAAGTACTGCCATACTAACTCGAGTCAAACATTCCATACTTACCCAGTACTTACTCGAGTAAGTTAACTCGAGTTACACCATTGTTGTAAACGGCGTGCACATACATATATGCTCATACAAAGCAGCAGCGCGCACTCAAACATAAACGCGGCAGCAACAAAAGCGGACGGTACATTACGTGAGAAATAAAAATTCTTCAATCCGTCCCAGTATTCAGTGGTTGCTTTTCGTCTTGCATTTAGTTATCGAATGCATTAGCAATGTCGGTCTGGCAAAGAAAAACGAAAACGACATCGCCTGCAGTTAAAATACATTATTTTCAGGACATTCAGAATGATGTACGTACGTATGTTCTTTTTGTTTGAACATTTTCAGCCAGTACTTACTCGACAGTACTTACTCGAGTAACTCGCAAGATTTTAGGCTAACCCGACTCAGCTGAGGTTAGAGCGAGTAAGTTACTCAACTTAACTCGGGAAAATGACAACCCGAGTAAATCTAACTCAACTTAACTCAATATTCTGAGAGAGCGAGTTGACACCAGTGGTATTTAGAGAGGGCAAAAATTCTAAACACGGGAATTATGACAAGTGAAGAGGAAAAACGTTCAAGGAAAGGGACATGAAGCGAATTCAAAGAGATAGAGAGGATGGTTGTGTGTGAGTGTATATATGGACTGCATCACACAATCTGTGGGGGGCCGTTTGCATAGAAATATATAGGAAAAGTGCTTGAGCCCAGGTTCTTCATGTGGCTCTAACTCACGAACGGTTAACCAGCTCCGATATGCCCTCGCCCGCTCAGCCCGCGGGCCGCCCGCGGGCCGTCCCCGGGCCGCCCGCAGGCCGCCTGAAACGTCAATCGAATGAATAATTTTTTCCTGTTTCTGCCGGCGCTTTTTTCGATTCCAGGCGGCCCGAGGGCGGCCCGAGGGCGGCCCGCGGGCTGAGCGGGCGAGGGCATATCGGAGCTGGTTAAACAGAAACGGCATACCAATGGAAAGCTCAAAGCCATCTAGGCCAGTTGATTTGTGGTGGCGGGTCAGAAGCGCATTTTCGAAGAAATTGCAGCCCTCATTCCACCTCACGAATTTTTCTAAAACTTGGCATAGATGAAGTACTTTTGAAGCTCTTTGGGTGGAAACACATATCACGTGACGCTTTTTAGCAGGGCTCGACCCCCCCCCCCCCCCCCCCCCCCCCCCCCCCTGTGCCAAAATGTGACGCTTTCGTGACGCTTGGGCCTACCCCCCCCCCCCCCCCCCCCCCCAGTGGCGTCACGTGACGCTATTATATACCACAGTGGCACCGTATGTATGGAAATGTGTACAGTAGAGTACCATATATTTATTCGTAATCCAGCAACAAGGCAATCAATGTCTGGGAGTGTGTATTATGCAGCATGAAACAATAAATACCTACCATCACCAATAGACAGGTATAACAAGCAATGGCAAGTATGTAAGGTATATGTACAATGGCAAGTATGTATGATGTATGTAGGTATATGTACTGTAGTACAAAATCGGCGTCACGTGACGTTTGGCCGTACCCCCCCCCCCCCCCCCCCCCCCACAAAACGTCACGCTTTCGTGACGTTTGGCCGACCCCCCCCCCTCCCCCCCTGGGGGCGTCACGTGATATATGCATGGGCCCTTTCTTTTGAGTTGGTGGAGGGAGCGCTGCATTTTTTCCCAGAGCACCAGAGAAGCAAACGTAATTTTGAAAAAGTGAATAATTCTGGCCAAAAACGCTAAAATTTTGACTTTTCGTGCACAGAAATGAAGAAATGTTAGTTAGTATGTATGTACTCTGTGTCTGTCATTTCACAAATGGAAGAATCGCTCGCTTGCGCCGCCTGCACCCTATCGATCAAAGTCTGGTCGTACTGAGCTATGTCATCACTATCCTCAGTATCCGAACTCTCCTCGTCTTCGTCTGCTACAGTAATCCTGCTGAGAACTGCTAGCTGACATAGACTGGTTCAGGTCCACATCCGGTACACAGTCAGGCTGGACAGCTCGTGCCCCTTGCACCTGCGTTGCTGCCTTTTTCGCCTTCGACCGAGTAACCACCCAACAGTCAATGGCGGCTTCCGGGAAAAGGACACTCGGACGATCTGCTCGCATTACGTACACTCACCGTTTCGTGATATACTTCCGATTCGTACCCGCACGTTTCGTATACTTACACTTTCGTACCCATGCCGTTTTTACGTACACTTCTTTTGCCGTACATTTGTTGATCGGTACACTTTCATTTCGTACATTTGACACCCCCGATTCGTACACTTTTTCTTCGTCTAAAGTCCGTGGTAGGAGTAAGACTTCACCGCTCACCACGCCACCTGACGACAGGCGCGGAAACAATAAAAAAGAAGCGACGAAGCGGCAGAAACGCTACATGAATGCCTAGAGCACGCACTGCGCAAGACCATGTACTCCTAGAGAGTGGCCCCACCTCCCTTCTTTTCCTTCCGTAAAAGAACAACAGGAAATGGCAACGGAATTAGGCCAAAAAAGCTTGATATTTCACTTGGATTGAGGCAGAAAAGATTATCGTAAGGCCATGTATCAGTTGCAAACTCAATGAAATATATACAGTAACGACATGTGCAGTAATGTGTTTTATTCGATTATTACATATTTTCACTCGGTTTTGTAGGCACGCTTTGAAGCTAGTCAGAATCCACATCATCATCTTAATTGTCATCGGAAGAGCTCGAGTCTCAAGTCACTATCAGCGGAGCCATGGTATCCGGCGCGCTGTCAGTAGACGCCACTTCCTCTATCTCCTCCACCGAAGACTCAGTCAAACTGCTGTCCAGAGAAGAGGATTCGATGGGCGCCTTCACAAATCCACCTCAGCCACTTGCGATGGAGATGCCAACAGCGTCGACGACGAAACGCCCAAGGCGCTGTCATCAACGCTGAGAGGAGAGAAGGAGGAGGAAGAATCGAAGCCGACACCACTGGCCAGCCGTGACAAACTGGGAGATGAATGTGCCACATCTTATGTTCCTATTCCTATGAAAGTCGTAAAAGCCAAAAAAATTGTTCTGAACCTTTCGTTGCATGCGAAATAAATCGGTAAGTTTATTCTGCTACTATTCCGCGTAGATAGCTGTTGTTGCGTGCGAAAAAAACGGGTTAATTTGCGCAACACTGCTGGAAAATAAGAAGTGTTTCGTTTTTAAACCGCTAGAGGCGTGGTGAGCGGTGAAGTCTTACTCCTACCACGGACTTTACTTCGAGATACGTACACAAGTTTGCACAGCTACAGTACTATCTAACCGTCTGATGTCCTTTTTGCAGTGCGGACTCCATACCTGAGTAAATGATTCCACTATATGTCGAACAAAGGTACAATATTAAGCACGAACTAACAAAAGGGTAACTAACAAGGGTCCTAGGGTCCTTTTGGGTCCACAAGGGTCCTCTTGGCGAGGAAGACGGTGTGCTGAGCGCCGGCGGAGACTTGGAGCACTTTAGCCCACTCTCCCTTGTCTTCGTCGTGTAGGTGATTGGACATGACTTGTGCTGGAACCTCCACCGTCTCTGTCTCGCCCAGGCCCAGCTCGCCCTCGTTGTTCGCGCCCCACGCGTACACTTCGCCTATAACAAAGAGAACAGGTATAGTCTGGCCAATAGCAGTTGGCACCTGGACTCAAGGCGAGCGCGTAGTTTACAACGCCGTACCGCTACTTTCTTCTTCAGCTGCGCACAGCACACCGCAACGACGACCGGAGCCTGTTGACCACCTACTAAAATTACTGGTTTTGCCCTACTGACGAAGGAAATGTAGAGATCCACCCAGCTGTACTAAAACCTGTTTCTCTCTTCTGAGCAGGAGAGAGAAGAACGCAAACTGCTGGACCGAGTGGGACCGACCGCAAACTGCTGGACCGACCCAGCAACATTTTGGGCCGAGTGGCGCACTTCATTACAGGTTTTTTACTTGGGCCCAACGACTCCCATATTTGGGCCTACCGACGCAACCCAGTCTTGGGCCCGTCGTCGTATAAAGTTGGGCCTAGTGGCATACCTTGGGCCCAGCAACACTTTTGGGCCTAGCGACACACAATCTCCACACACAGCATAGGGCACAAAAGGGCCTCAGGGGGTAATTACCGTATTTTTGGGTGTATAGCCCCGGGGCACACAAAAGAGTCTGTCCAAACACAAGTGAAGAGGAAAAACGTTGAAGGAAAGGGACATGAAGCGAATCCAAAGAGATAGAGAGGATGGTTGTGAGCTACGTACGTACTACGTAGTTCGAGCTGTCCCAAATCGGATTAGCGTGATATATGGATTCCGCGATTCACGCATCATTTTTGTCATATATACATGTTGTATGTAGACTCGACTTTATTTATTCCTTTATTTTTTAGTATTATATTATTGTGCAAAACAGATTTGGCCCACCCGCTACCTGCCTTGTACCACCTAACAATTGACCTATTACGCAAGAGCCAGTAAGTAAATCAGTAAATGTCCCTTGCTACTTTTCATCTACAACTTACCAAATCGCGTCCACACGAAGGATTTGCGGTCCCCCACTGTAACTCCCGTCACCCGTCTGTTGCCTGGTAGATCAACCATCACCGGCCTTTTCACAACGTTTTCCTCCTCTCCTGTGCCCAGCACATAGTCCTTTCCCCGACCCACAGCAAACACTCGACCTACAATACATATGTACGTGCTAGTTCTGGGTATGTAAGAGCCAAATGTCCCCGGACCGGGAAAAATCGGCCATCTGGGGGAAAATCCACCCACCCTATATGGTGGGTTTTTTTACGCCCTATTTGGTCAAGGTTGTTGGTGAATGGCAAGAAAGAAAGAAACAGAGGCGGCAGAAGTAGTATCCTATCCATTCATCCAATTTTGAGCAGAGCCATGATTTGAATGGGGCGGAAAACCGTAACAGGGTGGACGGATTCGCTCCCTACCACCCGTTACCTACCACTAGTATTCTCCGCCGCCTCCTTTTCCGGCATACGGAATTCGCGGTACGTCACCACATAAAAAAATTCAGATTACTTACATAGCCTACTTACCGCAGCTAGTCAGCGCGAGCACGTGTTGCTCTCCCGTGAAACCAACCCATCGACTGCCCGCCGGCAACACCGCGTCGAACTTCTCCGCCACCTTCGGAAACTCCTGAATGAAGCGCAAGCCCTTATCGTCAGCCTCTCCCTCTTTCGTTTCCTTGTAGTCGGCTATTTGACCCGTGTTGTTCAGGCCCCAGGCGTAGAGATGCTGCGCGCCGTCGCCGCCGCGTTTCTTTCGACCCATAGCGAAGCTGAGGTAGCCACACGCCCACACAGCCGTGAAATCCATATCGAAGCATCCCACCTCAGCGACCTTCAGCCAGCGAGCTACAAACGTACAACAAGTCATACCGTGAGTCCATGCGTCAGTAGGGTACTGTCGTGTGGGGTACACCCTGCCAAATACGCTCCATCTACTGTTCAGATAAATAATGGCCCAAATACGTAGCTCAATTGAAAGAGGAGAGCTCAAGGAATCGATTGATATTCTATTGTAATTGTCTCAATCGGACCACTGGTTGCTGATACAAGCAGCCTGTAGAAGGCCGGATTTCCCATGGCGAGTTGGTTTACCGTTTACCCCATAGTACCCTACGTACCACGCCACCTAAGTTTACGGCAGTTTAGTTTAGTTTAGTTTAGTGCGCCACACACGGGGTGAATAAGCTCGGGGAATTTCCTGTAAGTACGCGATGAAGCATAGGGAAGCCGGTCGTGATTTCACCGGTTTGAAACTCACTGTCGTGTGAACAACTGAGAAATACAGTAAGTGTGTAAGTACCTAGTGGGAGCAAGTGAGAAGGTTCTACACGCAAAAACAAAACTTGAAGTTAAAACTCACCGTGAGTCTACCCTCCACGTGTGTGGCGCACCAGTGTGGAGACGAACATTCGGGGGACGTAGCCCAAGCTAATTGGAGATGGTGACAAGACCGACCGCCGTCACTCTCTTTTTACGGAGGTGGTCTACGTGCAATACCTTGATCGAGTCCATAGTAGCGGACTAATGCATAAGTATGTAAGCGTAACAAAAAATATTTTTGGCGTGACTGTACACATAAAATTAAGATGGGGTGATTTTCCTTTGTCCTTGGATTGGAGGCTCCTGGGTGACGCTCCGTAATGGTTGCCAGCTATGGTGGCATATGCTGCCGCTGAGCCATACATACACAGATTGTTTACCAATGTGTTTTGCTGCTGTATGTTGGTACTTACTGACCGACGACCGCCGCCACCATATGCAGTTGGGGAGTAAATTGGTAATCACGGTATCAATAGCTTTGTGCGCTCCGCTATGTACATTTGCAAGTAGGGTTCCCACTCTTCCCTCCACTGCTCCATATATTTCAGAAAAGGTAGAGGTGGTATGCATTTTATGCACCTTATGTAAGTATACATACAGTACATCAGCTACAAGCCTTATACCTACCGGTAGTTCTCGGGCCTAGGCCTTCTTGCGCCAGCTCCGTCTCGTGTAAGAACCTTAGTGGTACTCTGCCTAGCTGACCGCAGTCTGCGGCTCCGAAAGAGAAGACGCGATGATGCGAAGAGAGCAGTAGTAGGTGGCTGAAAGTAACCAGAAAAGAAAGTAGTAGCCTTGGTTGAAAATAAGAGGGGGATTTGGCGGGAACTTCCGTTGCTGGGGAAGGAAGGAAGTTTCGAGTTTGTACATTTTCTGGAGCGCACCTACTGTACCAATAGGTAGACTGCATAGGTAAGATAGCTTACGCCAGCCAGTATTGGCTTCGTGCTCCTGCTGCGGCCGTCGCCCGGGGCTTAGATCATAAAATAGAAATGGGGCTCCTAACTCGGGGCCCAGGCCCAGGAAAAGGAAGGAAATCAAAAAGAAAGACATCTGAACTTTTCCACGCATTTTATACCCCCCCCCCCCCCCCCCCGTCTCCGATTGGGACCAAAACGGCCGTAGCATGAAACACAAAGCCAAAACTAGCTGGCATAGTCTCTCTTATCTTATGTAGTCTTGGTTGCTATAGTATGTAGGCCTACTGTTCATCGATCGAGCCCTTCATTTCGGACATTCCTTAGCACCTACCCCGAGGAAGCGTCATTGATGAGAACACGAAAAAAATTTGTTGTCGGTTTGTTGTCCGTTTTTGCATGGGTGTTGTCGGTTCGGACAACAACAGTACAAAAACGGACAACAAACCGACAACAAACGGACAAGTTGTTGTCGGTTTGTTGTCCGTTCCGACAACACCATAAAACGGACAACAATTTTTTTTTTCGTGTTGTCAATGTCAACAATGACCCTTCCTCGGGGTAGGTGTTAAAGGCAGGGTCCCCTAACACCGACTTTCGAATCTAACCAATTTTATCATAAACTGTATTTTTAAAGACCGAATAAGGGCTGAACAACTTTATTGCTGATTGATACCATATCTAAATCGGGCTCGGCGATTGCATTGGCACCAATTTTATGCAAATTCGATACCTCAATGCTGAGATATAGGCCTCTGAAGTTTCACTCTACCCCCTAATTTCTAAGCTAGCTACAGAATGATGGAATGGACTTTTTCAAAATTTCTTTTTTCAAACTATATCAGCGAAATAATGTAGTTTCACGTGGTGCCATTTTTATGCAAGTTTGTTTCAAATTAGCTCATCTTCACAGGTATGGGGTACCTAGTTTTTGACGCTGAATTGATTGAGGCAACTCACATTGCGCTAAAGTTAACCCTTCACGAGTTATACTGCAATAATGTAAAAAAATAGTAGCCTATTCAGCAGCAAATAGCTTCATGCACGCTTTTTTCAAAGCCATGCAGTGAACCATTTTGATATGTCTGAGAAGCTCTGTCAACTACCTACTAGGATGTCATGATTAATGCCAAATTCTCATGCTGAAATACGAAATAGTACATTTTATAAGTCAATTTTTCACATTTTTTGCATTACCAGTGCAATTTTTCGCATTTTTGCATTACCAGGTTCGCAGTAAAATCCTTTTGCAGATCTGGCAACCCTGTTGAAGATCGTGATCTGTCAACATATTATGCATCTGGCAACCATTTTGGGCAGTTGGCAAAAAGTATATCTGGCAACCCTATCGCAGAGTTGGCAACCCTATGGCAGATCTGGCAACCCTTTTCCCGAAAAGATCTGACAACCCTTTTGGGACCCCTTGCCTTTAAAAGTATTCTAACATACCTGTGTCCAGTGTCCAGAAACCAAAATTCTTCCCATGTTACTTCACGGCTGCCCAATGTCCTGTCCCTCAACGCGCACTCACTGGCTTAAGCTTGAGCGGGTCAACCTTTTCGCGGCGCGCTTGGTTACCAATGACTACCAAACCAACTATGACGCCTTGCTGACCACCTTGCAGTGGAAACCACTAGCGCAAGTGTGTATCGAGCGACAAATGGTTCTGGTACTGAAATATCTTAGTGGTGTACGCTACCTCCCCCCTGGCGCGCTTTCTGAGGCTCCCCCCGTTCCCCGCGTTTCGTTGCGCAGGCAATGCCGTGGTCAGTTGCACCCTATACAGCTCAGGGTCAGCAGTGAGACCGGCCACACCACCCCTGCGTACCTGTTTCCATTGTACCAAACCAGTGTCCAGTGTCCTGTGTCTGTGTCCAGAAACCAAAATTCTTCCCATGTTACTTCACGGCTGCCCAATGTCCTGTCCCTCAACGCGCACTCACTGGCTTAAGCTTGAGCGGGTCAACCTTTTCGCGGCGCGCTTGGTTACCAATGACTACCAAACCAACTATGACGCCTTGCTGACCACCTTGCAGTGGAAACCACTAGCGCAAGTGTGTATCGAGCGACAAATGGTTCTGGTACTGAAATATCTTAGTGGTGTACGCTACCTCCCCCCTGGCGCGCTTTCTGAGGCTCCCCCCGTTCCCCGCGTTTCGTTGCGCAGGCAATGCCGTGGTCAGTTGCACCCTATACAGCTCAGGGTCAGCAGTGAGACCGGCCACACCACCCCTGCGTACCTGTTTCCATTGTACCAAACCATCCGAGCCTGGAACGCATTGCCATCTACCTTGGTTGAACATTCCATGCCCGAAGCTGCAGCCAATCCCGATACCTACCCCAGCGCTCCCCTTGCTGCCATCCCCACCCTGGACCCTACACTAATTCCATCCATCAAGAAATTCCGAACCCTCCTAACCGACAACTCTAGGCCATGTGCAAACGTCTTTCATGAATTGGAATCTTGGAATGAGTCCGCTATCCGTAGGGGTGCAGCGGGGGGGGGGGGGGGGGGGTCAAATTCCCGCTCTCTCTAAGTTCCATTCCCTGTTATGACCACCTGACCGTTAACCGGCTTCTGTTTCATCGGATCTCCATGATACTTTTCTCCGCCGATTGCTGTTATGTTGACTTATAGCTCTACCATATGTACGTTTTACTTTATGTATTAGCGTGATATGTACACATGATATTATAAACATGTAAGTTTAGGACAACCCGTATCTTTGCTCGCTTATGTGCATGGGTAATCCTAGCAGCGACATGTCAATTTTGTCATTCGTACGTACTCGCGTGTTGCAGCAAAATAAAGTATATATAGTGGCCAGACGCACCACGCGCTCGTTCTTCTGCATGTGAGGCAAAGGAAGTAGCGTCGGCCTCTTCAACTCCTCTTGCGATGCGAATGCCATCGGCAGCATATTATTCTTGTACTGCAAGTACAGTTCTTACAAAATTGCACTGAAAATCAGTCTAAAACACAGGGGTCAGTCAGCAGCTCTCGTCCACATAGAATTTTTAGCGCAACCGGTGTGTACTTTCTTTCGCCCTCGCTGCGAAAAATGAATATTCATTCAATGATATTTGCGCGAGGAAAGAAAGTAAATTGCGCAACTTGGGCAAAGGCCTAAAGACAACGCAATCTCCTTGGACAAACTAAAGTCGACCTTACAGGTCTGTGCCGTGTGTTATAAATATCTCCGGATCCACCCATCGCAGAGCAAAGCTGTCAAAAAAGCCACGGCTAACTTTTAGCGGGATTTCCAAATCAAAAAACCGCTTGCTTCTAGCTGCTCTCAGTGGCGAAATCTTGCCGATATCCTTATATACGGAAACCGCTAAAATGAGCGTAGACCATTGGGCAATTCTAAACCTCGCAAACGCCCGACAAATCAAAAGCTATAGAAATACGCGTTCGTGACAGGTGTTTCAAGTTACTGGGCGCTGGGTGCTGGACGCGGAGGGGTTAACCACTGGGCGCTGGGTGGTGAGCAGTAGTATCTGTTTTGCGCAAGCGCATGAATGGACATGCTTAGGCTAAGGCTAAGGCTTAGGCTTAGGCTTAGGTTGGGGCTAAGGCTTAGGCTTAGGTTAAAGCTAAGGCTTAGGCATGTATTGCATAAAGAGGGGTACACCTCAGCCTAAGCCTCGGCCTAAGCCTAAGCCTAAACCTAAGTACGTTCATGCGTTTGCGCAAAATAGATGCTACTGTTCACCGCCCAGCGCCCAACGCCCAGCGCCCAGCGCCCAGTGGTTAACCCTCCGCGCCTAGCGCCCAGCGCCCAGCGCCAAGTAACTTGAAACACCTGTTTGTGACACAGACGATGTAAATGCGCATCGAGCGTACAGGGTCGTGGGTGTCGTGGTTTGCGTGGTTTAGCGTCTGCCAAATGTCTACGAAATTTCAGTATTGGAAATCGGCGAAATCTCGCCACTGACAGCAGCTAGAAGCAAGCGATTTTGATTTGGAAATCCCGCTAAAGTTAGCCGTGGCTTTTTTGACCGCTTTCCTCTACGATGGCTGGATGCGGAGATATTTGTTACACACGGCATAAACCTGTTAGTCACTTACTCTGAGCTCTCCCCACACGTAGACCCTTCCGAATTGGCTGAGCGCACAGCTGAAACACTCTCCGCAGCCAACGTAGAAGATACGATCGCCAGCCGCCATCTGTTGAAAATGAACGATGCGGGGCACCGAAGAGCACTCCTCCTCCTCTTCTTTCGCCATACCGGCATCCTCAACGGTTCTGCCCAACTGGCCCCTGTCGCTTACGCCCCATGAGTACACCTGAACACCACATTCAATGCTCATGCCGCGTTCACCAGACGTCCGACGTATCTAGGATTGAATACATAGGACGTACGGACGTCTGGTGAATGCGGCATCATTATTCACAAACACTGGAAGAAAATGTACAGCATAGCGCCCTGCACTCCTCCAATGCAATATGAGTCGTGCTTTGGCCTCCATCACGGGGGAAAGCAGACTCACAGCTAGAACGACCTCAAAAGTATAGATGCAAGCTACGCAAAACGACTTGAGTCATAGCGACCAGACTATAACCAGTCTTACTGCAAGCATGAGATAAGGCCAAAGCTGACCATATCTTACTGCAGGACCTACAATAACCTGACTAACCACATATTCTACCTTTCCATTCGTCGTAAGAGCGAGCGAGTGCAAGGCACCAGCGGCGATCTGGCAGAACGCCTCTCCTGGCGCAGCAAACGACATGTCTAATCTGCGCGGCGTCTGGCTGAGAGGCGGCTCGGTGCCCATACCCAGAAACTCCTGCTGAGAGCCGCAGCACAGCAGGATATCTCCTGCCTCGCCCGCCCCCAACGGTTCCAAGGGCTCCATTGCAGCTGCTTTATTGAAGTTTGCGCTCTAACCAACTGGACAATTCGGCAAAAAAAAAAACGAATGAATGACAATGCACATGCAAACACACCCGAACACACCGGAAACACACACCGGAAACATAATACACGTGATTACTGATTATCTCATGCTGTGCATGACACTCCGCCACAAAAGAATTATTTGTCATGTAGTACGTATATAATCATAATACAAACATCCATGTAACTCAATACTCATGTTGGGTCGTAGACAGCTGAACAGATAAGGTGAGGTGATCCCTGCAGAACCTCGCAGCTTCGTTGCCCCCCCCCCCCCCCCCCCCCCCGATGCGACGATCCTCCGCGATGACCGAACCTTCTTCGATTGGACCATCCCAACCAAGAATGAATAATATGTAGAATGCAATAGCGTGGCGCAATGTAATTTGCAATAAAGCCACGAACGATGCTGTACCTGTACTGTACACAGTGTTGCCAGATGCCCAGAGTGCAATAGTGCTAACGGGTCTGAGCTTAGTGCCAGATCGGTACCATTGCTAAAAAAGTGTTGACCGGGGGGGGGGGTATCGAGCAGTGCAACGCAGCATACACTACGGCTTTTACTTCTGTTTTCACCCACCCCCAACAGTCCATACCTCTTCAGAATGATATCAAGCACATCACACACTCAAATTTTCTTCTATCTCTTCCTCCTCGATTTCTTCTTTGACATCCCTGTACGCATCAGCATTGAAAAGCTCAAACATTCGACTCGAAGGTTCAAAACTATGGCAGCAGCTTCCAACCACACGCAACCAATTTCGTACTCTCATGAGCTGCATTTGAGCATTCCAACGCATTTCCTCCACAAAATTGTACCACGCATTTGTGTCAGAAAAAAATTTAATCCCTTCCCACCGCACCCCGAATAGTGCCAGAATAGTGCTAAAAGTGCCAGACCAAATTTTGAGTGCTAGATGGGGGTCCAATAGTGCCAGGGTTAGCACTATAGTGCCAGACCTGGCAACACTGGCTGTACATACGTAGAAATAGGGCTAACAAATTGATGCTTCGATTCATACGTATAAAATTTCAATTTCTCCCCTCATACATAAGTATAAGTTAAAGTGTATAAGTTAAGTGTATAAGTGTTAACCAGCTCCGATATGCCCTCGCCCGCTCAGCCCACGGGCCGCCCGCGGGCCGCCCCCGGGCCGCCCGCGGGCCGCCTGAAACGTCAATCGAATGAATAATTTTTTCCTGTTTCTGCCGGCGCTTTTTTCGATTCCGGGTGGCCCATGGGCGGCCTGCGGGCGGCCCGCGGACGGCCCGGGGGCGGCCCGCGGGTGGCCCGGGGGCGGCCCGCGGGCTGAGCGGGCGAGGGCATATCGGAGCTGGTTAAGTGTAGTTTAAGTGTATAAGTTAAGTGTAAAGTGTATATGTTTTAAGTTTGATTTTTGCGACAACTCTGCTACGTATGTAGATGTACATACAGTAGATCGGAGACTTGTGTGGGCAATCGATAAATTTTACCCCTATCCTAATTGGGATTGAATTTGCATTTACGTACGCCAGACTCATCATGACCGCGGGCAATCTAAACGATGAAGGCTCCATGGTCTCACCCAGTTTGTTGGTTGGCTCGGAAGTTTAGCCATCCAAAATAGAGCACCGACTGTATTGTACAGTGCAGTGTTTGTGTAAACTTGTTGGAGCACGTGCTGAATATATAGATCGGTGAGCGTGGTGTGACGTTGAGCGGCGGTCAGAAAGCGCGCGTTGCTCTGGCCAGAGCTCTGTACTCGGGTCGCGATATCTACCTCTTGGACGATGTGCTGTCTGCATTGGACGGCAAAGTCGCCCAGCACGTGTTCGTCTACGGGATTAAGGGATTTCTGGTGGGGAAAACGGTGCTCCTTGTCACGAGCAATGTTGAGGTAATGTACTGTACGTACCTACATAAACGTACTAGTGTATGATGAACGAAACTGTACGTACAGTTCATACATTCATGTACTTTTTTGCTTCTCTTTGTCTGGCTCCTGGGTTTGAACTTTGAAGTGTTGCTTCGTGGCGAGTATGAGTTTTTGTACATAAGTACATACAGTAACGTACATAATTGTGTGCTCCAGTATTTGTCGTCATGCGATGAAGTGGTGTTCATGGAAAGTGGCAGGATTGTGGATCAGGGTCCGCATTCTGAGCTGGTTGGTCGGTGCAAGGAGTACGCCAGCTTTTGCGACGTTTCCGCCAAAAAGCTTCAGGACAGAGGTACAGTATGGAAAAGCAAGGCGCAGGTTTTCCGTAAACACGAAAGATGCTCGACGCGTTTATTTCAGCACCGTCAATCGAGAATCTCCTGAGCGAATCGTCTGGCTCCGCGGAGTCGCCGCCGGATAGTCCCGACGCCCATCTTCCACTTCGGAATCGGCCGTCGCTGACGAAAGAGAAGGCGCGAACGCTCAGCGGTGCAGATTCACTATTCGACATTCCATCTGCTACTGACGGTACGTACACACTACGAATAATTACAATGTAATGTACTAGCTTTGATTGATTGGCCGGTTACCCTACCAATAATCCAGTCGGGTTTACCCCATGGCCCCTACTGTACACGGTATGGTACCCGATGTACTGTACACACAGTCAGAGAGTTGATAATATGATGGCAGTTCTATTTTTTTGGCTGACTCCATTTTGTACGTTAGTGGACTAAAAGCTTGACCTTGCCATCATTACGGCTTTGAAACATCAAGCTTTATGAAGCCGAAATGCTATATTCCATGAATATTATGCTTTATACTATAACCGTAATGATGGCTTTTGCCATGGCGCTGCTGGTCGTAACTTATTTGTGATCGAAATCGCCTGCCGCTTGCTACATACAGGGCAGATGGTGGACTCGGAGGAGAACTTGGGCCTGTCCTCCATGTCTTGGTCCGTGTATCTCCGGTACGTGCGGGCGGCTGGCGGCGTCTGTCTCATGCTCTTCATCCTACTCTGCTTCGCCTCCAATGTCGCTTCAACCGTCTTCACCACCATTTGGCTGTCTTTTTGGTTGAAAGAGGGGCATGGAGTAAGCACGAGGATTATGTACAGTACCTACATACAAGATATGATTGTGCGGGGTAGATTCCAGTCTTCGCAGTACAACATAATTTTCAAAGCATAGTAGCCAACTTTACAGTATGCTTCGTTTCAGTACAACGGTTCCCTTTCTCATGGGAATATCTCAACTCGTCAGCCCTATCACTTTCACACATTGTACGAAGATCCGCGCTTCAGCTATTTCTCAACGATTTACGGTTGTTCCTTGGTCTTTCTGATCGTTACCAGTATTATTAAGGCCTACTTTTGGGTCAAGGTAGGTACATACGGTACTCCCGACCCATATTCTTGAATAAGGTGACCGTCGATGAAAGTTTAGGGGACCATACCACTCGTTTGATTCTGTTGTAGACATCTCTGCGAGCTGCAAGTCGGCTTCATCATGGCATGTTTCAAGCTGTAATGCATGGGAGCATGCGATTTTTTGACGGTACTCCATCCGGACGAGTGCTGAATCGATTTTCCAAAGATATGGATGAAGGTACATTAAAGGCGAGCAAGCAGAGGTTGAGCAACATTGAGCACACATATCGAGCTGTGAAAATCCGCTCTTGCTGTGGTCAAAGGCCACTATCTGACATGACAACCATTTTCATACCATTTTTTTAGTTGACGTGAAGCTTCCTTTTACGGCGGAAACGTTTCTCCACAATCTGTTCCTGGTGAGTGCCTATCTTCTGATCATCGCCTGGGTCTTTCCCTGGTTCCTGGTGGCTTGTCTGCCCATCAGTGCCATCTTCTTTCTCTTTGTTGCATGCTTCCGTTCTGGCATTCGCAGGTTAGGTGCATGGTGCAACACGAGACCAAACAAAGCAAATTCAGTTTTGGTGTCTGTCTGTCTTTACCCCTTAATCGACTATTTCATCTATCTACCCCAAGAACCTTTACCCTCTTGAACTTACGCCATCAGCAGTTCAACTTCAACCGTGCTTCTCGTTTCTACAGCCTGAAACGATCCGAGAACGTGTCCCGTTCCCCGCTTTTCGAGCACATTTCCGCAACACTGGAGGGGCTGCCCACCATACACGCGTTCGGTCAGACGAAACGCTTCATGGAGACGTTGAAGTATCTGCTGGATGCGAACAGCGCCGCTCTGTTCATGTTCCAGTCGGCCATGCGCTGGATGGCTGTCTGGCTGGATTTGCTGGTGGTCTGTGTCACCTTTGTCACTTCGCTGCTCATCGTTCTGCTCAGTGGCACACCAGCCGCGGTGGCGCCGGCCTATGCCGGCATGGCGCTCGCCTTTGCCATTCAGGTGCATTACTTTACCCTCCCCCCATTCTCAGTGGTACTGGAAATCTAACCTAACCTCAGTGGTGTACGTTGTGTACGTGACCTTGTTTTATCGACCATATTTCCAGATGAGCGGCATCTTTCAATTCTCCGTTCGCATGCACACAGAGTTGGAAGCGAAGATGACATCTGTGGAGAGGATCAACTACTACATCGAGGTGCGGTGTGCAACTGAGGTCACCATAATTTGGTTCCTTCATGATCAACATATGTATGTTCCTCCTGCTATGCCTGGAGCTGCTATGCCACTATTCTTGATGTGGTTCTTTTATTAGCGCATTGACGATGAACGAGCATGGAACAGTGGCAGGACAAATGTGATCCCTCCACCCGCAGACTGGCCAAGTGATGGCAGAATCCACTTTCGAGATGTACAGTAAGTGACAAGAAATATGCATTACCAAGGGTCCTTGACATTACCAACTACTGTAGATCCCTACATGCCGTTTTTGGTGATATACTGCATTATTGCTACTGCAACTGCAACTGTCAATCTTAGACTGCGGTACCGGGACAACCTACCGATCGCCTTGAAGAATATTACTTTTGATCTGAAGCCACAGGAAAAACTTGGGATTGTTGGTCGAACTGGCTCAGGTTGATCTGGCAAGCTCTCTAACTTTGCCGTCTCATCAAAACTTTTCTAAAGCCCTCTCTTGTTTTCTCAGGCAAATCCTCCGTAGGTGTTGCGCTGTTTCGATTGTATCCGATCTCAGCTGGCAGCGTTACACTGGACGGACTTGACGTGTCAAACGTGGGCCTGCATGAACTTCGAAGTAAGATGGCCGCCATTCCGCAAAACCCGAGTCTGTTCACTGGCAGCGTTCGATTCAATTTGGATCCATTGCATGCGCATGCGGATGAGGCGCTATGGAAAGCACTGGAAAAGACTCAGCTGAAGCCACTGGTAAGTTTTTCAGCTAGGTACGTACATAGAGTTGCCTCATTTACTTTTAGAGCTACGGTTTTCCAGCGATCAATCACTTATTTTTTTATTATTTAATGCAGATCTTGTCGTTGGAGAACGGTTTGGATACAATAATTGGTGAATCCGGAAGTGGTCGAAATTTGTCCAGTGGGGAACGACAGTTGCTTTGTATGGCCAGCGCCCTGCTAAGACAGGTGCTGTACGTACTGTATCTGTATGTACATACCTACCTTCGTTGAAATGATCTTTACCATAACTTTGCCTTTTGACATTTGTTACCCCTGTGGCGTGTAGGTGAAAATTTTGATGTTGGATGAAGCCACAGCGTCTTTGGATCAAACTACTGACGCCATCATTCAACAGTGTCTCAGGGAACAATTCAGTCATTGCACCACCATCATCATCGCTCATCGACTCTCCAGCATCATGGAAGTTGACAAGATTCTGTTGTTGGAGAACGGAAGGGTACATTTTATGGGTGTGTTGTGTGTACCACTTTCTAGGTAATAAAACAAAAGTGTATTCAAAGGGCCATTAGATAGGGCCATCCAAAGGCTCGAGATCATTCATTTGTGGCAAATCTTCGGCGCAAATTGGTTGTCTATACATTACGCTTGTCTAGCTTTTGTTTCACAGGTGGTAGAATTTGATGATAAGGAAGTGCTGATGGTGGATTCGAAATCCCGATTTTACCGTTTGGTTCAAGCTGCCAATCTGACGGTGGGAGCTACTACAGATGAGATGCCAGCCTTTTCTGCTCCACCTGTTTCGCCCAATGAAACCAAGCTGTGTTATCTTGATGCCACGGATGAAGCTTCCTAACACAAGAAAGGATAAGATAGGATACAGTAGGTGGTAGGTGATGAGGAGGCGAGGCTTGTAGACTGTAAGTGTAAATACATGGATAGGTGATAAAGGTACAAAGCAAGTGTGTAGGCTTATGTGGAAAAATTCAGTGATACTTGTGCAATGGGAAGAAAACCATGGACTTGAGCAGAGTGATAGCGTGTTTTTATCTCGGTGTTGATAAGCGAATGTAAGCGTATCAATGGTAGATTCGTCTCAGCTCAGTTGATAACATTTTTTGATGTCCGCCAGTGCAATTGTAGTCTGACAATTTGTCAGTGGAAAATGGCAGTTTTGCATTTTTTGTGTAAACGTGTAAACTGCGTAAGCAAGGACTCGCTTGCGTAAGTTTGAAATGGTCAGTCGGCATGGATAATACGCGCAATTGTCCGTGGACTAAATTTATAAGAAATGTTCAAGAAATGTTCAATAAAAAACCGATTAGAAGTTACTGTGTCCCTGTGTCCCTGTGTCCCTAGACTAGGGTTACACTAATTGCTAAACCTAAACCTAAACCTAAACCTAAATTGCTGAACCAATAAACTTATAAGCCAATAGAGTTTTTCTTATACCGTGATATTTTTATTACAAATTAACAACAAAAAATGCAAATCAGACAAGAAATTGTGATGAAAATTGTAAATTTGCGTTGAAAAACGCCAAAATGCGAAGAGAAATAAATCTTTATTTACAAATTGTATCAAAAATGCAAACAATGTAATCTTTGCCCACAATTGTGTCTTGTGTTTCACTCCTGCATACATAGGCTAGGCTTAGGCTTAGGCTTTGGGTGGCTGCATACATAGTCGAGAAGGAAAATTTGCCGAATGTGCCAGGGAATCGAACCCTGGACCTCTCGAGTTCCAGCCGAGCGCCTTAACCATTTGACTACACACTCGGATGACCTCAGTCACACAATTTCCCCTTTTGATCATGACAGCTAGCCGGTTTTCCTAGGAGAGGGCGCCTATTTGGCACCTCTCAATCAACCAGGGCCGACTAGAATGACACAGTCGAGAAGGAAAATTTGCCGAATGTGCCAGGGAATCGAACCCTGGACCTCTCGAGTTCCAGCCGAGCGCCTTAACCATTTGACTACACACTCGGATGACCTCAGTCACACAATTTCCCCTTTTGATCATGACAGCTAGCCGGTTTTCCTAGGAGAGGGCGCCTATTTGGCACCTCTCAATCAACCAGGGCCGACTAGAATGACACAGTCGAGAAGGAAAATTTGCCGAATGTGCCAGGGAATCGAACCCTGGACCTCTCGAGTTCCAGCCGAGCGCCTTAACCATTTGACTACACACTCGGATGACCTCAGTCACACAATTTCCCCTTTTGATCATGACAGCTAGCCGGTTTTCCTAGGAGAGGGCGCCTATTTGGCACCTCTCAATCAACCAGGGCCGACTAGAATGACACAGTCGAGAAGGAAAATTTGCCGAATGTGCCAGGGAATCGAACCCTGGACCTCTCGAGTTCCAGCCGAGCGCCTTAACCATTTGACTACACACTCGGATGACCTCAGTCACACAATTTCCCCTTTTGATCATGACAGCTAGCCGGTTTTCCTAGGAGAGGGCGCCTATTTGGCACCTCTCAATCAACCAGGGCCGACTAGAATGACACAGTCGAGAAGGAAAATTTGCCGAATGTGCCAGGGAATCGAACCCTGGACCTCTCGAGTTCCAGCCGAGCGCCTTAACCATTTGACTACACACTCGGATGACCTCAGTCACACAATTTCCCCTTTTGATCATGACAGCTAGCCGGTTTTCCTAGGAGAGGGCGCCTATTTGGCACCTCTCAATCAACCAGGGCCGACTAGAATGACACAGTCGAGAAGGAAAATTTGCCGAATGTGCCAGGGAATCGAACCCTGGACCTCTCGAGTTCCAGCCGAGCGCCTTAACCATTTGACTACACACTCGGATGACCTCAGTCACACAATTTCCCCTTTTGATCATGACAGCTAGCCGGTTTTCCTAGGAGAGGGCGCCTATTTGGCACCTCTCAATCAACCAGGGCCGACTAGAATGACACAGTCGAGAAGGAAAATTTGCCGAATGTGCCAGGGAATCGAACCCTGGACCTCTCGAGTTCCAGCCGAGCGCCTTAACCATTTGACTACACACTCGGATGACCTCAGTCACACAATTTCCCCTTTTGATCATGACAGCTAGCCGGTTTTCCTAGGAGAGGGCGCCTATTTGGCACCTCTCAATCAACCAGGGCCGACTAGAATGACACAGTCGAGAAGGAAAATTTGCCGAATGTGCCAGGGAATCGAACCCTGGACCTCTCGAGTTCCAGCCGAGCGCCTTAACCATTTGACTACACACTCGGATGACCTCAGTCACACAATTTCCCCTTTTGATCATGACAGCTAGCCGGTTTTCCTAGGAGAGGGCGCCTATTTGGCACCTCTCAATCAACCAGGGCCGACTAGAATGACACAGTCGAGAAGGAAAATTTGCCGAATGTGCCAGGGAATCGAACCCTGGACCTCTCGAGTTCCAGCCGAGCGCCTTAACCATTTGACTACACACTCGGATGACCTCAGTCACACAATTTCCCCTTTTGATCATGACAGCTAGCCGGTTTTCCTAACAAGCTTTATTTTAAAAAGTTATATAATTTTTGTATTAGGTTAGAGATTTTTTCCTTTGTATAGGTATATGTTTTATTAGGTATAGAACTTTTTCCGTTGTATAGGTATATTTTATATGTATTTGGTAGATTGGTTTTTTTATTGGTGTGGCAAAGATGTGCTCAAATGTGGTTTGTTCCCTGTTTCGTTTTGACAGATTGGCACTTTCAATGAAAGTGATGTGCTCAGCCGCGGTTTGCTTGTTGTTTTATGATAGGTATATGCGTTTTTTCACTGGTGTGAAAAGGTGAGCTCAGGTGTGGTGTGTTTCCTGTTTCGTTTTGGTAGATTGGCACTTTCACTGGCGTGAAAATGATGTGCTCAGCCGCGGTTTGCTTGTTGTTTCATGATAGGTATATTGGTTTTTTCACTGGCGTGAAAAAGATGAGCTCAGGTGTGGTTTGCTTGCTGTTTCGTTTTGGTAGATTGGCATTTTCACTGGCGTGAAAATGATGTGCTCAGCTGCAGTGTACTTCCCGTTTCATGACAGGTATATCAGTTTTTTCACTGGCGTGAAAAAGATGGGCTCAGCTTACTTTGCTTGCTCTTTCAGATAGGTATTGCTTTCAGACACAGTACCTATACCTTTCGCAGTTTGATTTCTGCTATGGTTGATTTCTATTTTATTAGTGTTTTTTTTTCACACACCTCTTAACTTTTTGTGTAGTATTTATTTTTTACTGCATGAAAAATACAAAATCAGATGGGTTATTTTCTCACAGTAACAACTTTTAAATTTTTATTGTTCTGACCAAATAACACAGTGCCTTTGTTCAAATTGGGAATAGGTAAATCTTTTTACTCAGCATGCCAGCTTCGGGCAGCTTTGCTGCCCTCGCTGGCATTGGTATATGGAAAATGGTAATTTCAGGCATAAGTTTATGTTTATGACCATTCGACAATAGTTCACATTTATACATTTCAGGGAACAGTTCATTCTATGTCTCCTTTGGGCAATAGCTCATGACATTTCTCTTTCAGGCAATAGTTAATAATTAGTATCTCTTCTGATAAAAAGTTGTAGAGTTTGATAATGGTTCAATCATTCTAGTAGCAGCAGGTTCTTTCTTTGAAAGTACTTCCCAACTTCTCTAGTAATTGCTATTCCTTCAATATTCCCAAACATACAAAAAGTTTAACCATACCTGCATATATTTACCTTGTATATATTTAACCTGTATATATTTAACCTGTATATATTTAACCTGTATCTATTTAACCTGTATATTTTAACCTGTATCTATTGAACCTATACCAATCCATTCAACCTGTATCTGGTCAACCTACATCTGCTCAACCTGTATATATTTATCACCCTGCAGGTGTCTTCTGTTACCTCTATCTCATAAAACTTGAGTTAAAGCAACATTTTTCTAACTGTCCATCAATTTTCAAAGTACATTTTGTTACATTTCTTTAGTTTCTTCTTCATTTAAACTGGTTAACACCTTTTCAGGCAGTATCAAAGAATTATACACCCTTTCGGGCAAAATCAAAGAGTTATACACCCTTTCGGGCAGAATCAAAGAGTCACACCCTTTCGGGCAAAGTCAAAGAGTTATACACCCTTTCGGGCAGAATCAAAGAGTCAGACTCCCTTGCAGGCTAGAGTAAATTTTTTAACTTATCATCAGTAATTGTTGCGACTTTCTTAAAGTAGAATGTATATCTATAAAACAGACAATTCAACAATATTTTTCTTTCAATCTCTCAAAATGCAATTCTCCAATTCCATACAAGTACTAAACTTATGTCAAAAGTAGCATCTATTCCACAACTAAAAACTTCTCCCACTTTAACACTAGAAACACATATTCCAAGCTTGACTTTCCTATGTAATGACATTAATTAAACCTGCAACTACTACACCTGCATATATTTAACCTGTATAACCTGTATCTATTCAACTTGTACCTATTCAACCTGTATGTACCTGCTCAAGCTGTACCTCATTCAACCTGTTACTACTAAACCTGTATTTATTCAAACTGTACCTGTGTGACACATACCGAGGAGGCATCATTGGTGACAACATGAAGAGATTTGTTGTCTATTTTGTTGTTGGTTATTGTCTGTTCATATATGGGTGTTGTCAGTTTGTTGATGAACAGACAAACTGACAACAAAATGGACAACAAACTGACAATGAACCAACAAATGGACAACAAAACTGACAATGAACCAACAAATGGACAACAAACTGACAAAACCCATAATGGACAACAAACGAACAACAAATAGACAACAAATCTGTTTTGTGTTGTCAACAATGACACCTCCTTGGGGTATGTGTTAACCTGTATGAAAACCTATAACCTGTATTATATACAGGTTAACCTGAATATTATGTAACCTGTGTGTATAACCTGCATAATATACAGGTTATAGGTATACATACAGGTTAAGGTATATTTTTTTTTTTTATTTTTTTATATATATATATATATATATATATATATATATATATATCTGAACCTACTATATACAATCTATACAACCTGTACCTACCATACATATTCAATGAGTACAACCTGTATCTATTCAATCTGTAACCTGTATCTATTATTCAACCTGTGCAACCTGTACCTATTGAACCTGTAGTATACAGTATACATTTTCAACCCTACCCTAGGCTTATTCTTCAAGCTATAGTACATAACTAAAGACATTACACAACTTCTTCAAAACACACCAAATAACAAACAGCTGAGGTAATGCAGGTAAAACACATACAGGTTTATTTGGGTAATGGCAATATGCCACAGAAGTTTTTCCTGCATTTTTCCAATACATGTAACAAATAATTGTTTTCAACAAATGAAAGAACACAAATAATTTAAATTTGGAAAAAATTACACTTACCAGTTCAATGAGCATGAATCCAACCACTGACCACCACTGTAACCTCAAGATACTGACCACAATCTTCCAAGCCACAGCCTTCACAAAAGCAAATAATAATCTAACCACAGAATGTAGTTGAAGCATCCAACAACACAAACAGTACTCTAATTACCAATGATTGCGAAATCATACAACATACTTTCCCTCACACATCATTGCAGACAACCTCACACACCCAAAGAAAGAACAGACAATAAACCTGTATCACTCAACCAATGCCCACCACAGGATTGCGCAACATGACGTCATTTTACGTCACACACTACCACTGCCCCACGCGCGCCTATGCGCTCACTCATATACAGGCTAAACCACGCCCCCGCGACGCTCATTGGCTACCTGCACTCTCAGTACACTTTAACCTGTATAATTCAGGCACTTCAACTCAAACTATATATGGACGTTTTAGCACTTTTACCTTCTTGAGCCCATAGCTCAGAGGTAGAGTGCGCGTTTTCCACTCCCACGATTATACAGGTAAAGGCAACATATACAGGTTAAAACAATATACAGGTAAAGTCTAAAAATTTTTCAACCAACATTCACGCTGCCACCTTCATAAGGATGATTTGTCCATTCTACCCGCTTCGGCCCTATGGCGCAGAGGCAGCGCTACTGCGCACCACCACACTAGCCCGGGTTCCAACCTAGGATGTACCTTCTTATAGATACAGGTCAAAAGGATACAGGTAAACTCAACCTTCAGGTATAACAAAATTTATACAGGTAACCTCCACCTACAGCTAAAATATATGGGTAAAATTCCCCTATCCCGTATGCTACAACACAGGGCCGTGTACAAAAGATAGGAGATTCTTCATCATTGTATACAGGTAAACATATGAGATTCTTCATCATTGTATACAGGTAACACATGCTGAAGCAAAATCGTATACAGGTAACCAATGGTTAAACCTGTATATATACCTGCATGATAAGCAAAAGTACTTCTAGTGCTCAGCCGCCGGAGGCGGCTGAGCAAAAATAAAAAAAAAAAAGTAAATATAAATTATATTTGTAAGAGGGGGGGGGGAGGGCGTCTAAATTTTTTTTCTCTTTTTCTCTTCTCTGAAATTTGTTTTTTTTTTTAAAAGGGGGGGGAGGCCCGCGCGTTTTTTTTTATTCTTTCCAGGGGGGGATTGATGGCGATGACTGTGTCTGAGATTGTATCGGAGTTGATTCAAGCGCACAAAGACGGCAAGGACGTAAGTAGGCCTATAGTTTATAGATTAGAATAAATGTAAATTGGCTCCAACTTATTAGAAACTTCGCTTGTCATTCTGTCTGTTTTTTTAGGTAAATTTGAATAAGCTGAAGGGTGCAGTCGCCTCCAAGCACGGACTGAGTAGCCAACCGAAACTCGTCGACATCATCGCCGCAGTTCCGATCGATTTTCGCGACGTCCTACTGCCTAAATTGAAGGCGAAACCCGTTCGAACGGCCAGCGGCATTGCCGTCGTCGCTGTCATGTGCAAACCGCACAGGTTCGTATGATGGCATGGGGCTGTGATAAGTTGTAGGTCAAATGTAATCACAGGACATGGCTGGCTGCATGACTGCCTTTTTCTTTTCAAATCGGTCGAACCCTTCTGGCATTCAAGACGGAACTCGTGAATTTGATGTTTCGGCTGGTTACTGGCTCGTCACTTCTCGTCAGTAGCCAGCCGAAACATCAATTTCACGAGTTCCGTCTTGAATGCCGGGATACCGTTTTGCCTGCCTAGTCCTAGCAGTCTACTGAGAACTGACAGTGATACTCAGTGTGGTAGAAAACATGTTCTGAGCTGATGTTACAAATAAGGTGAAAAGAACGGCGGCGACAAGATTGAGAGTCAACACTGCTGAAGGATAAGGCAAACCATTATTGTTGCAGGTGTCCGCATATCAATTTCACCGGCAACATATGCGTGTACTGTCCGGGTGGTCCGGACTCAGATTTCGAGTATTCCACTCAGTCCTACACTGGGTACGAACCCACGAGCATGCGAGCCATCAGAGCCAGATACGATCCCTTCCTCCAAGTCAGAAGTCGAGTCACCCAGCTGGAACAACTGGGACACTCTGTAGACAAGGTGCGGTACCTAGCTTGTGTTACTGTTCAAATGTTGCACGATGGTACTGTGGGGTAAAATCGAACCGTAGAGTGTGCTTGCACACGTGACTAATCTGGTGCCTGTTTGCAGGTGGAATTTATCGTGATGGGTGGCACGTTCATGGCTCTACCCGAGGAATACCGCGATTTTTTCATTCGTAATCTGCACGATGCGTTAAGCGGCCACCGCAGCACGAATGTGGCAGAGGCAGTGCGCTACAGTGAACGTAGTCGCGTCAAATGCATTGGCATCACCATAGAAACCCGACCCGACTACTGCTTGCCTCGTCATCTCAACGATATGCTGGACTATGGATGCACAAGGCTTGGTAGGTACTGTAACGTACCTACTGCGTACGTGTGGCAATAGCGTCTGAGCTCAGTACTAAACGTGTCTGAGGTATGTAAGGCGAGTTTAGCCTGTCCTTGGACCGGTATCTGGTGATGTGCCTAAGTCTACAGCTGTGATCGAGGGTAGCGGGTTCAATTCCCGTTCGGTCCTATTCCCCCCCCCCCCCCCCCCCCCTTTCGGGGCCCGGCTATCGCCATACGGAACGCGGCTCACCGTGAGTTTCGTTCAGTTCACACGACCTTCTGAGAAATATTTCGCGCGTGGGAACAAATGAAAAAGGAAAAACAAAACTCAAAGTTCTAACTTGTGAATTCACCGTGAGTTTACTCACTCGCCTCACCACGTGCGTGCCGCACTACTAAATAGCGTCTCTGAATTCAGCGGCTGTCCCCATGCTTCAACGCATACGTACAGCAGTGAATTCACCAAGTGCGTTTACTGCTGACTATGCCTATTGCAGAGATCGGGGTGCAGTCGGTGTACGAGGACGTGGCGCGGGACACGAATCGCGGGCACACCGTGCGCGCCGTCAGCGAGTGCTTCCGGCTGGCGCGGGACGCGGGCTTCAAGGTGGTGGCGCACATGATGCCCGATCTGCCCAACGTCGGTCTGGAGAGGGATCTGGAGCAGTTTCGCGAGTTCTTCGCCAATCCCGCCTTCCGCTCCGACGGCCTCAAGATCTATCCCACCCTCGTCATACGCGGCACCGGCCTCTACGAACTCTGGAAGAGCGGCAGATACAAGTCTTACAGGGCAGGTCGTTCAGAAGCAGTTTAACAGATAAATTCAGTACATCTAAGTACACCTACGTACGCTGAATTTACTGAGTAATACGTACATACATGTACAGTACGTACGTACAGTTATATCTTCATTTCATGCCCTCTTGATGGGAGATTGTTTTGCCTTTGTGTAATGCATGTAATCGAAGCCAGCAAAATGCGAGAGGATCTATAGGGCATGGCATGAAATGAACAGTGAATCCCCCTGATGTTAGGGATGTACTGTACATGCATACGTATGAACATCAATATTCCTGCGGTATTAGCAGTAGCTGTCCCTGCTTCTAAACGACCTTTCCTTTACCCTCCTGCGACTCTGGTGGAATTGGTGGCTAGAATTCTGGCACTGGTACCTCCGTGGACGCGGGTGTACAGGGTGCAGCGCGATATTCCCATGCCGCTTGTGAGTAGCGGCGTGGAGCACGGGAACCTGCGAGAGCTGTGTCTGGCCCGCATGAAACAGCTGGGCACGCAGTGTCGCGACGTACGCACGAGGGAGGTGGGGATTCAGGTGAGTTGAGAATTTGTCGGTTCTTTCTTTCATCAAGAATGCATAGGAGATGTCGATGCAGCAAGTGATTATAATACTCGTTTTCACCGGAATCTGTTATGCATTCTTGCTTTCATAGTGAGAGTTTGATGATATTACTTTCCTTTTGGGACTTGTCTGATTCTTTCATCAAGAATGCATAGGAGATTTCGGTACAGCAGGTGATTACTCGTGTAATGCATTCTTGCTTTAATTTTGAGAGATTGCTGATACCTATTGCTTCGTTGGTGTTACCAAATTGTCTTGTGAGTCTGGGGTATCTATCTTCTCTCTCCCATGGATACCAGAATAAATTGAATCCAAATAGTAGAGTAAACAACCTGAGTTTTATTTTTTTGCCATACACAGGAGATCCACAACAAAGTGCGTCCGTATCACATCGAGCTGATCCGACGCGACTACGTGGCCAACGAGGGATGGGAGACGTTTCTCAGCTACGAGGACCCAGAACAGGACATACTGGTGGGTCTGCTGCGACTTCGTCGACTCAGCAACGACCACTCAGCCCCACATCTCAGACCTGAACTGAAGGGCGAACCCTGCTCCATTGTCAGGTATCGTATGAGTGGTCGCACGCAAGGTGGGCCAGAGTCATGACCAGCCGAAACATCAATGGACCGAGTTTACCCATCATGCTGATCCCGTAGTAGCACGGTAACGAAATAGTAGTTCGTCGTCTCTGGGTGAACTTGTGACTTCGATGTTTCAGCTGGCTGTAAGTGTTTACGTCGACAGAGCTGGAGGAGAATATGTGTACGTGTACGATAGGGACCAGTTGCGCTAAGATTATGGTGGGTGGTTGCGAGCTGACCTCTCTGTATTTGCAGTTTTTTTCGGTGCATTTTTTTCCTTTTCCCTTACCGACCAAAAAATGCACCGAGACAGCTCGGTCGTGACCACCAATCTTTTCTTAGCACAACTGGTCCATACCTAGACTACGTCTGTATGCGAATTGTTGCACAGAGAGCTGCACGTGTACGGTTCCGTGGTTCCGGTGTCTTCGCGCGATCCGAGCAAATTCCAGCATCAAGGATTCGGCCAACTGCTCATGGAAGAAGCGGAACGCATCGCCAAGGAAGAACACGGCTCCCTTAAACTCGCCGTAATCTCGGGCGTGGGCACGCGAAATTACTATCGCAAACTCGGCTACACGCTGGAAGGCCCCTACATGTGCAAAAGGCTACTCTCGCATGCTCCTGTACATTACGTGTGATGGGTAATAATAAAGTTGACTTTGAGTCCGTTTCAGAATGTGATACCGATATTGCTTTGTTTTGCTACATGGTATTGTGCGAAACAATTGCTTTGGTGGGGCTATTTCTTGTAAAGCTTTTTGGTCGAACTGTGTTTGATTGGGAACGGTTGGTGTTGTGTGTGCCGTGTGGGTCGAATAATCCCTTTTATTTTTCATTTTATTGATTACTTATTCAAGGGTCACCACTCCACCTCTGTATTTTCAAGTGCTTTGTCCCCAAATGCGTAGACCCCAATTGTAGTGAGAATGCCTTATTATGCCTCTCTCCCTTGTGCACTTTCCTATGTGAGACCGACCTCTCGATTTTTCACCATGTGCCCGTGCCCGAGCCCGCATTTCGGGAACGAAACGACGCATTTGACGTTTGCGCCTGCGTGGTTTAGAATCGAGGTTCATCGATCGGATCGGATCAAATCGGTATCCTGCAATATCCATCGTTCATGCTCCTTCCAGTCTGTCTGGAAATCCAGACAAACGTCACCCTGGTCCGACATCATGTGAGCTTGAACTTTCTTGGAAGCTCTCAAACGTGAAACTACTGGGAACAAGAAAGGAACAGAAACGGGCTGATCTTGACTTGATCTATGTAACTGATCTCAGATTCACACTCGATTGAAGAGAAATAGAATGGCGTCTTCTCAGCAGACGAACGAGGGCGAACGACAAGGGTCTCAGTCAGCTTCTTTGTCCGAGATAAATAACAGGTAAAATAACCTATTTTTTACCAGTGTATTTTTTGTGTCTTGTAGGGTAGCGTGGGGCAAATCCGCCCACCCTATTGCGATTAGTTATTGCTAGGAAAGGATAGAAACATTTGGGATGATCCGATTACATTTTGGAGGAAAACCCGCAATAGGGTGGACGGATTTTCCCTCACTTCACATCACATATCCTATTTTAGACAAATGATTTGATTACTTTGGCGCGTGTAATAGGAACTATGTGACCCGTCAACACTACAGGAGTACGTAAATAAATAGAGTTAGGTACGTTTGTAATTGGTGACTTTCGCTTGACCTAGCGTTGCGCGCTTTATCGCCTATGGTACCCGAACACGTTGGTCTATCTATGCGTTGCCTTTGAAAATTCTGTTTTCACCTGTTGCCCTGGCGTCATAATGCTTAGCGTAAGTAGAGCATTAGCTGCCCCTACTTGTGCTTTCTCTTGTGCCACAGCACTGTTGTTTGTTGACGTCTTTTTGGCAAAATATTACTATTATGCAGTGGGTGTCTAGTAATATTGTCTCACACGCTACGAAGCCAATCATGAATAGACAGAGTGCTAAGTATTTTATGGGAACTTCCTTCTCCGGTTAGTACATTCATAGTGCGCTACACACGTGGTGATTACGTTCGCAATGAATTCACCGGTGTGTCTATGCTTCAACACATGCATACAGTGAGTTCACCTGGAGTGTACTCGCCACGTGTGTAGCGCACTATTGAGTGGTCAATAAACTCTTCTAACTGGTTGTAAGTGTGTTCAAAATGTACCTACCTTTTTACTGTTCGTACGTATACATACCTTACACCTGCCACTACTGCTTCCATGTAATACGTAGGCTACACGTGGTACAATCCCGATGCTTAGGTTTGATCGTCATAAATAACGCGTTCATAGCATATTATTGTCTGCGTAGCGTAGCATCGCGGCATGATAGATACCTGCGCTTGCATTCCAAGGGTATTTATGCGTGTTCCTCTTTTGTAAGGCAAGTGTGGCGTGATCTGTGTTGTATTGTATGTGCTAATACCAACTACGTCACAAGCGCGCACATTGGCTACGGAGCTGTTTGTTGGTGATAATACTGTTGCCTTTGTAAGATAGCATCGTGTATGTATCTTTGCGTAATATCAACGCCGTTGCTTGTTTGGTCAAAACCACAATAATGTGTCACGCCTTATGCCTGCATATGTGTGTTAAAAGTGTATTTATTGGTGCTACGACCGGTTCTTGTAGTTTTCGTGTGATGTGTGCAATGCTAATATGTACACTTTAGCCAAGAAGCTGCTGCTTTATGCTTTCAGAAAGGAAGCGAACCCCTTGACAGGTTCAGCACAAGAGCCTCAGAAAACGTCGAACGACGACATTCCTGCACTGTCGAGTTTCAGCACAACTGAATCGCTTTCTTCCACGGGGACGCTAGCGCCATCTTCCGGTGGCAGACAGACCGTCACCACAGCCACGTGCTCGTTCGATTCTTTTGAAGATTCGCGCGATTTCTTCACATTCTCCCCACCATCATCTAACAGTGACTACCCAGAACGGCTAGGGGAGCATGAAAAGGAGAGCGATCTTCAATCGACTTCACCTGCTGAACTGAGAATGTCCAGTAGCTCATCTGCGGTGTGTGGAAGCGCGACGCGAAGTAGCAGGGTAGTGGTGGCGCCTCTGCCACTTGCAACCAGTAGTCCCACCGTGCACCTGAAGCATCATTTGCACCAAGAATCCGCCACGCCTTCTTCAAAAATCTCCAGAATAGACGAAATGGCTCAGGCTCCTCCTGCTTCTTCTGCTTCCGTTTCGACGCAAGAAAAAGGTAGAAGATTATTGCGGAGTGAATCCAACTGTGGGCTACTGAACTGACCGCCTTTACCCCACCATATATAACAGGGCGTACGCTGTGAGTGAACTGAGATGTGTAAGGTACTATGGGGTAAACCCGGCCATGGGAAAATCCGGCCACCTAAGCTTCAGGGCTGCATTTCTCAGCAACCAATGAACCTATTGAAACAGAATGATAGTGATGTCAATCGAATCCTTGAACTCTCCTCTCTCAAGTAGGCTATTTGGTTCACCGTTTTGCTGAAACAGCACGTTGAGAGGCGCTTAGGTGGCCGGGTTTACCCCATGGCCGGGTTTACCCCAGTGCCTACCCAACCTCTCCATTTCTTATTTCGACCTGATTATTTTAGCACTGTGACATGCTGTCCGCTAGCTAATAGCTGGAAGGTCACAAGGTTGTGCTCACCTTTATTGCAATATTCTGCCTATGCAGCACGTCAGGAATACATTCCCATAAAGTGACCTTTCTAGCTATTCCGGCGAGCTACGGACGTTTTGTCTTCTCGCTAACGTTGTGTGTGTGGTGTGGTTATGCATGTTGAAATATCTTTTCGTATGTATTGCAGAGACGAAGATAGCGGAAAGCGCTGAGGCTACGGAGGCGGCGGTGTCGAGAAAAAAGTGTCCATCTGACTCGGTGCAGACTGCTAAAACTGCTCGCAGGTTACCAGGTCGACAAGGCAGCTTTGGAAAGTGAGCGCACTTCTAGCATATGCTTCACGATCACCCGACCCGAGTTTCAGCAGTATTTACTGACAAGTCAATGGAGTCTCTGTACTTTGTTCCAACCTGTACATGCGAAAAACGTACTTATCTGTTATGTTGCTTTCCTCAATTGTACTTGTAGGCCTGGAAGCAACAAGGTGGGTGTTATGCTGACGACGACTTCTTCCTGTACGCAACTGAGTCCCATTCCGTCCACGACGTGTGCTAGTACGTCTCCGTTGCCCTTTGGTGATGAGTCGTCCTTGTTCGACCCAGCTGCGTTAACCCCTACTGGCGCTCCGAGCACTTCATCCAGCGCGCCTTCCGCATTTACTGCAACCACGACTCTAGCATCCAGTCCAGATATTCGCTGTGAAAGTCCGAAAATTGAATTGTCTACAGTAGCAACGCAACAGGTGGACAGTGTGACTGATGTTGGGCTTCCGCAGAAACAATTACAACTGCCGACTGCACCCATTAAGCAGCATCAGAAGACTGCCTCAACTTCCTCCTCTTCTGGTTCCTCGTCAGGCGTTGGCTTAACACCGATGGGGTTAACGGTGGCTGCTTCCTCATTGAAGAATGCCAGTTGTCCACCTGCAGTGCTTGGAGGTGGAAGTGGCGGTGGTGCTACCGGCCAACACAGCGCCACTCCGCCGCCTAATTTGTCTTCGATTGTTGGCTCGGAACAACATAAGATCAGTCGTATTCAAAGCGCTGCTACCAGTCTGAAAAATGTAGGAGTGAGTGGTTATTTTATCCATGTGCATGGTAGAGAGCTTGGTAGCTGGTAGAGCATGGTAGCTTATGATCTGGCCAGAGAGTAGCCGCCTAGTCTAATGATGCAAAGCTGTGTGATGATTTTTGCAGTTTTTGGCTCCCAACTACAAGTCGCGGAGTGAGGAATTTCGAAAGCTTTTCAAGGCATCTGTGCAAGAGTCGGAGAAATTTGTGATAGGTAATCGTAAGAGTACCGCGGGGTAAATCGGGCCACCCTAGCGTATAGGGGGGGTGTGGGGGCTCTCCTCCCAGCACTTCTATACTATACGTGTGATAGGTAGCTATCCCGTGCCGCTAGCTCTTATACCCTCCCTCCAAAAATTTTTTGTTCCCCCCCCCTCCCCCCCCCCGTGTATAACCCCCCTCAGACCTCTCGATTTTGTTTGCCCCCTGGGGGTATAACCCAAAAATACGGTATCTCATGTTGGGAAGGTTGGAAAGTAGTGAATGTTTTACCTAATGATTTGATTGCACTTTTATCTGTCTGAAGATTGTACAGTTCCGTGAAACGAAAATAAAGCAGGGTGGCCCGAATTACTCCGCAATGTCCTAGTCTTTTGCATGAGTTATGTTATGCACGTACATTTTCTTTCGAACGCCCAACTGCAGTACAGGAGAGAAATTTGCCAGTGTTTTGTATGCAGATTATTCCTGCGCTTTACAAAAGGAGATCCTTCACCAGGGTCGCATGTATCTGAGTCAGAAGTCGCTCTGCTTCTACGCGAACATATTCGGAAAGTGGGAAACGAATCTCCCCATCAAGTTCAAGGACATTTCCGCCATCACCAAAGAACGGACGGCAAAAGTTATACCTAACGCCATACAGGTATACGTGTTGTATACGTACAATCGATGATTCAAGCAGATGTATGTCGTGGGGGAGACTGCGTCAAGAATGCATAAGAGATGTTGATACGAGATTTTATTGAAATCTTGTACATTCGATGGTCGCAAGATGGCCCGGATCATGATTATGGGATGGGAGTAGCCTGGGCGAACTCGTGATTTTGATGTTTTGGCTGGTCATGATCAGGAACCACCTCGCGCACCCAAATCAGGAATCATGACGCACTGAGTGATAGTGTTGACGAGAGCTGTATGTAACAAACAATTGTGTTCCAGATTATGACGCAAGCGGGTGACAAATACTTTTTTGCTTCCTTCGCTAGCAGGGATAAAGCGTACATGATGATGTTCAAGATTTGGCAGTGTGCTTTGCTTGATCAGGTATGTATATACATTCTACGTAGTACGTACGTACACGATAGGAAAATCTGTGCGCGTGCGTACACTGCTCGCCCTACGAGTGCATACCGGTAGATGGCCCCTATTACAACATAATCACGCCTTCAATAAACGTACGTATGTAATGTGGGATAATTATTGTTTGATGAAGTGATCAATTGGAAACAGGGGCTAACTACTGGTAAAAACGGTACGTAATCCATGTATCCGTGCAATGCAGTGCAGCGAGCATACGTTTTAAATTTGTTGCGTGCTCTGCTTTGTTTCTGGCACACATGGAAGCAGCGTGAGACAAAACTGAGCTAGGTGTTCAACGACGGAGATTATGCGATTGTATGCCTTTAGGAAAATGCGCCAGCTGGCTTAATAATCCTTATCCTTTTCTCCTGCTTCCTTCTTTTTTCTGGAATCAGCACAGTAATAAAACCTAAAAAAAGAGCAGGGGAGTTTTCCCAGCAGTAGTTGGTAGAACAAATATTTGCGGAAATTTATACGTAATTTTATTAGAGTGCTCTTTTATATGCAACGCACGTACGTTATACCCCACTAATGCCCTATATTTGTTTGCGATAAAAAAAATACGACGTTTTCTATGTTTGGCATACGCAATACGCATGTGTGTGTATTGGCACATTTTGGTTCGTTTTTGCACAACGCAAACGGTGCTCAGGTGTTTTGAGTTGATTTTTTATTGTACACCTCTAAACCAGAGTCAAACTGGAGTTGTTTCCTTTGGCACTGTTGGGTGAAAGAGCGGGGAAAAACGTATGTTCACTTCTTCATCTTTCAGATGAGATCAGATTACTGTGCTTTCCATCCAACTCGCGCTTAAGCGTATTTTGTCTAAACTATAGTAGACAATCTTATTTGACGCAACAATGTATAGTTCTACATCTACGTCTAGGTGTGCTGTTCTATGTTTTGCAGGTTATAACACCGCAGGATCTGTGGAAGTGGGCTCAGCAGGGATATACGGATCTGCCTTCTTCGTCCTCAGAATTGGATGAGCTTGAAGATACGGTAAGAAAGAAACCCTTGCTATTCGCTACTTGCGTTATGTACCAGTACCGTACGTGGATGGAACTGCTTGCAGGACGAGATGGCGGCGTCCGCCGTCGTGGACACCCGAAACAGTTTGCGCCTCAAACCCCTTAAGCCGTCCGCCAAGCTGAAAAAGTCTTATTCCGCACCGAAGATATTCGATCAATTGCAAGTGCAACAGCTGCAGGATGCGTCAGAGGCTTCGTCTTTGCACCTGGGCACTCCTTCTGAAGATGGTGGTTTGGCTGCAGCGACTTCTAGTCGCCCGGAATCCTGCTACAACGGCGTGGATAGTAATTCTTCGGTCGGATTTTACCCGACCGCTTCCATAGCAGAAGAGGAGTCGATCGATTTGATCGGGGGCACTCCGACTACTACTGCGAGCAGGAAGCTGTTATCTGTGAGGAAGAAGAGCGGAGGAAAAGGAAAGGGAATCGATCATAGGAGACGCGTGCTGACGGCACATGAGGCTGAACCGGACGCGGAAAAGTTGACAGAGGAAGGCACATCGGAAAGCGAACGTAAGGGAGGGGAAGGGAAAGGGGTGCATTCGCATATTATCCGGCGTTTTGAAAAGGTGTCATTTATTGGCAGGAAAAAATGACCATGCAGTGGGAGGATCCTCTTTCTTGTCTTGTATTAGGTTGCAGAGTATACACTTTGGTTCATTCACATATGGGACACACAGACGTTGAACGTACGCTCGGCGTATGCTAAGGCATGATGAACAGTTATGGATGCACGAGCGAGCGCATGTCACTCTTATGTGAATGAACCTTTACTCATCGTTTGTAATGGTATGATGTGCTACGACGATTGCGTACTTTATTATGCATACTTTGTGTTGTAGAGGGAGAGCTGTGTTGTCCATGTCAAGAGCACGAGGGTCAGGAAGTGTTGAACGCTATTTATCCCCTGTCTGTGGATCAGCTGTTCATTCTTCTATTCACCGATTCGCCCTTTTATCGAGATTTCCACGAGGCGCGGAAAACGACCGGTAGGTAATTCACGTGTACAGACGGAAACGATGAGAAAATGGAGCGACCCGTTTATGCTTTGCTTTCCTTCAGATTTGGTGCTTGAGGAGTGGCATGTAAACGAAGCGGGAGAGAAGAGTCGCTTGGTCTCTTACACGATGTTTCTCAACCATTCCATGGGGCCGAAAAACGCCGGAGTCAGGGAGACTCAGGTAATTATGGTCTGGCCAGTAAGAGTTCGCTCTGGCATTCAAGGCGCGTTGCGTCAACTTCACAAATGCGGAGTTCTGTCCATGCTTCGTGTATTACATGCAAACTGCGCAGGACGACTTAGAGTCCCATAACGAACTCTCTCTGGCCAAACTATAGTTGCTGCAAACCTTTCCGATCAGTAAATGTACCTACACAGTACGCCGCGGGTACACACCGGGGCGCGCTTTTCCCTCAGTGGCCCGCTACAGACGTGCTCCGAGTTTGCTCCGAGCGAGTTCGCTCCGAGTTTGGAATGACTTTGTTTTGATTCGAAGATTCGAAACGAACGGCAATGACTCACACGACTTCGAATTACAAACTCGGTTGTTCACACGCACGTTCCGAAAAACGGAGCGAGTTCGGAGCGAACTCGGTGATTTTGCATGTTGAAGCATAGTCAGGGCTCCGAATTCGGAGCGAATTCGAAGTTCACGTCTGTGGCGCCCCAGTATGCGGCATGAAAGCCTTTCTTTCTGTTGCAGACGTGTTGGCAGGCGGAGGGCGGCGTGTACGTGGTGCGGGTGTGCGCGCGCAACGTCGGCGTGCCCTACGCGGACAGCTTCAGTGTGAACTCGGTCTACTGCCTGAGTCGCGTGTCCGGCTCCACCTGCCGCTTTCGCTGTCACACCTTGGTCGACTTCCGCGGAGGAAAATCTCTCTGGGGCATCGTACGCAGTAAGTCACGATAAAAAAGTTTCTGGGCGAACTGACCGTGTTTATTTGGTTTGCTGCCGGAGGGGGTCGTCGACGTCGTTTAGTCATCTGAGAGTGAAAAAGGCGCGGAGGTCGAAGAAAGTTCGATAACTAAACGACGTCAACGATCCCTCCGGCACCGATCTAAATACAAACGGGCACTGAAAAAAGATGGGGTCAGCTCGCGACTAGCCGCCATACAACACAGCCGCAAGTGGTGGATTCGGTAGGCTACTGTTTGATAGTTGACACTGTGAGTTATATCTGTTTATCATGTTGCCTGGATGAACCCGTATGTTTGAGGTTTCATCGAAAAGAATTGTATGGTTGGCGTGAAGGAGCACCTGTGCGCCTTGGACAAGCGGGTGCGAGAGGAGTGTGCGCGTCTGGGTCTTCCGCCCTCGCCCAGTCTCCTGCTGCGTTCTTCCAGAACTGGCACAGCAGGGGAGGAGGAGGAAGGAGAAGTTGGAACGAAGGAAAAGCAGCAGCATCGAAAGAAGAAGCTGAGGGACCGAGAAGAAGCGGGTGGGGGCGGAGGGAAGAGAGGAGGAAGCGGCGGCAAAGTTCGGAGGAGGTCGGGTGGTCCTGGCGGCTCGCTGGCGAGGCAGCAAAGGAATGGAATGACGGCTGGAGAAGGTTAGGAAGTTTGGGGGCTTCATGTGTTGTGATAATGTGGGGTGATTCGGGTGGAGCGAGGGGGTAACTCGGGCCGGGGGGAAGGGAGTAATTCGGGGCACCCCAACGTTTTCCAGTTGGTGATCGTGGGTATCAAAAATTCAAAATCATTCTTGTGATTTTGACACAACTGCATTGCATGTCATTCACAATTTTCTGCCTCAGACCATGCTTGTGTTGCTTTGTTACAGGGGCGACGGCGAGGGCAGGTGGCTCGTTGGTTGGCATGGGCTGGACGGGTGGCTGTCTCAGCGTTCTGTTGTGCATGTAAGTGCAGAATTGTGTCCTATTCTTACGAATAAACATGTGTACGTACAGTACTAAAAAGCCTTGTATTGTTTGGGCTCTTCATACACACTAGTAGATTAGATTTGTGGAGTGCGTAGGTAGATGTAGGGTACCATGGGGTAAATGCGGCCGCCCACGTAAAAAGGATGGATGATCTTGTTCAGCACTAGGTGGCAGGGTTTACCCCACAGTACCCTATATTTCTTTTTGCTGTGTTATGCGTGTAGAATGGTTGTGATTCTGATGCTCAACGGCCTTCTATTCTACAAGCTGTGGCGACTGGAGTCGGATCGCTCTTTCGGTATGGCCGCCTCCGCCTATTTCGGTAGCTACACGCTCGACATATCATTGGATGATCTGCGCAATTTGCTAGAAAGGTACAATAGTCACAATGTGGTATCAAAAACATATCATTCTACTTGAGGGAAGAATGGAGGGCGAAGTTTAAAGGAAAGAGGCAATCAATGGCCCAGTGATATTGCCTCTTCTAGCCAGTGATTGCCTCTTTCGTTGACACTACGTCCTCCATTCTTCCCCTAAATCCAATTGTAAATTTTTGGTAGTACACAAATAAAGGGCAGCCGAACTACCATAAAATAGGCGAAGTCACGTCACTAGTGTGAAGTCGAGAAGGAAAATTTGCCGGATGTGCCAGGGTATCGAACCCTGGATCTCTGGCGTTCCAGGCGACTGCCTTTTAAGGTTAAAACCATTTGAGGTTAATGAACCCTGGATCTCTGGCGTTCCAGGCGAATGCGTTTTAAGGTTAAAACCATTTGACTATACACCCGGACGACCTCAGTCACACAATTTTTCCCTTTTGGTGGTGGCATGATTTCGGTACCGGTGCCTGCGTTTGCTTGCAGTTCGCACATCAGCGCGGAGGACGTGGCTGGGTTGTACCGACTGCAGCGGGAGCAGGCGGCGTGGGACGCGACGCTGGCGCACACGGTGTCCGCCCTGGCGCAGATGGAGCAGGCGCTGGAGACACTGCGCCAGAAGCTGAGCCAGGCCCGCGACGCCGTCGCACTCCTACACCTGGACAGTCGGACGCTGCTGGAGAAGATCGCCACCGCCAAACAGAAAAAGGCTGCTCCTCCTCCTCCTGCTGGGCGGGAGGAAAAGGAGGAAGTGGAGGAGGAAGGAAGGGAAACGGACAGAAGGGAGCTTTAGTCTGTTGCCGCCTTCACCAGACGTCCGTCCGTCCGTCAACCCGTATGTGTTGACGGAGGGACGAAGACTACGGGTTGACGAACGGAGGAGGACATCCGTTACGTACGTCTGGTGAACGCGCCATGTCTCTGTGCAGTGCAAATGCTTGTGTAGATCTGATTGTGGTTCACGCATATCGTACCTAGTAGAATAGGGTACTAAGGGGTAAACCCGGCCATGGGAAAATCCGGCCACGTAAGGTTCAGAACTACATATCTCAGCAACCAATGAACCGATTGAGACAAATATTATATCAATCGATTCCGTGAACTCCCCTCTTTCAACACTAACCACCCCAAAAACGCATCTTGCGTATGCAAAGTACGTACTACCTGAGCTATTTGGTTCATCATTTGCTGAAACAGCAAGCCCAAAGGTGAAGAATCTGGTGCTGAGTCGCTGCTACGGGAGCGACGTCCCACGAACTGGAAGCCCAAAGCCGGTTAGGTTGCCAGGGTTACCCCATGGCCGGGTTTTCCCCATGGTACCCTATGTACATGTATAGTCAAGGAAAGTTGCATAGCCATAGCCCTTCTGTTCCTACTACTTGTGATAATAGATGAGGTCGGAATAGCACGACCCGGTCTGGTCTATTGACATTGAGCATTGATTCCTATTCTGTATTATGATTAGTATTTGGCAGGTTCCAAGATTTTTTTGTTCGTTTTCCTGTCACTCCCATGCAATTTGATGCAAGCATGAGTACTGCGTACTCTTTTACTCACATATGGCTCGTTTATGCTTTACGGTTGGTTTCGATGTGCAAAAATGGAGAGTAAGTGGTTCAATATTGCTGATGCGTCTGCTGTATCGATTTCTTGGAAAGATGAGAGCTCTTTTCTGTTCTCGCTGATTCGCAGTGTACCTTTACCTTGTGTCTAATCGCCACTGTTATGGCGCGTTCACCAGACGTCCGTAACGGACGTCCGTCCGTCCGTATGGGTTGACGGACGGACGAACACTTTTGGGTTGACAAGCGGACGTTACGGACGTCTGGTGAACGCGCCATTAGCCGGTAGTGAGTGAGGGGTGCTTCGAGCCCACCCTATCCTGACCTATCTCCTGCTGGGAAGGAAATGGATAGAGACAGTTGATCTGTGTGTGCGGACGTACAGTAGTTCTCTATCTGAAAGATACTGTAAACCCTCGTTTATAGCCCCCTGGGGCTATCAAAACGTTAGTCGCCGATTAGGGGGCTATATACGAGGGGGGCTATACACGAGGGCATTTGCACCCAATGTAAGGTTTTTTGACCTCCTGAACTCATTTCTAGCGGTTAATCAAAACTGCAGCTTTTAGCCCGAAAAATTGTGAGAAATTTTAGTCATCAAAAATTTTCTGTCGAAGAGGCGACACAGGTAAAATGTTCAGAACTGTTCCAAATGATGTGCAAATGATCTCCTATGCATGAAAACACCCTCAAAACGCTGTTTTTAGCGCAAAAACATACATACGTTTTCCGTTGCTTTTCGCGTTTCTCAATAGGGGGCTATATACGAGGGCAAATGATGTTAGTAGCCGATTAGAGGGGCTATATACGAGGGGGGCTATATTCGAGGGGGGCTACAAACGAGGGTTTACAGTACACTGTTTCGTTGATTTCCGGCTACTTTTTTCGAAATGGCCCGAAGTATAACCTGCTCACTACCTGTCTTTGTAGGCCTATGACATGTGATGCATTCAGGAATGGATAAGAAACTGCTCGCTTCTGGACGACACCGTCCAGTCACCTCTGGCGGAAGTAGCCAATCAGGCGGGGCGGTCAGCAGAAGCAAATCCCAGCATCCTCTCGGCAGCCTCATCGCTTTAGGCGGAGGAGGAGAGAGTCCTTCATCCTCATCTGCAACAGCTGGGAGCGTCGGCGGCGTTAAGAGAGAGCTCGGCGCTTATCACGCGTCCGGTTCGGCTCCGAAACGAGCTCGCTTGCTGGCGACGGAGACCGTGGCGGGTGGCAGAGGCGCGACGGCGGCCGGCGCGGGTTCGAGTCCTGCCTCGTCCGGCGCCGGCGGCAGACAGCGCGAATCGACCGCGTCCGCAGTTACTAACGACGCCCTTTGGCAAGCACTGGCGACTAGCGATGTCCAGGTATAGGCACTGTTGTTTGTCCATTGTGAAACAGTGCTTGCAACATAGTGATCTTGCACGCATAGTGATTCAGAGTGCAGGATAGTGATCTTGCACGTAACATAGCTGTTTCATTATGAATACAAACGGGCAGCATTCATTCAGAGAATTTGTGTAGCAGTCGTATTCACGCAGGGGAGGGGGCCATTTTGGCCAAAGCCAAGTTACTTGAATGAAAGGACCGCTGTGAAAAATGCGTCAATAAGTACGTATTAGTAGAGATGGGCCGAGACGGGATTGTTGCTGAAAACGAGACCGAGAGTCTCTGCCCATCTCTACGTATTAGCAAAAATATTAGGATGATGTGTTGTGCCTTTGTGCGGACTAGTATCTAAGAGCTAATCAGTACCTCTTTTGCTTTTTTCTATTGCAGCCACACGAATTTCTGGGCAAGATCCGAGCGGCTGAAGAGAAGCTTAAGACCAGTCGCGTCCCGCGCTACATCTGCAGCGCCGTTAAGTACCTGGCGGAGCGGCAGCAGCGTGCGTTAAGTGGCAAGCAGCAGCAGCAGCAATCCCCGCCCGACCCCCTGATAATCCTAGGCCTCGGCTATTTGAGCCACCATAATCCGGCCTATTTTCAAGAGGCCCCCGTGGTAGAGGCCCTATGCTCACTGCTGAAACGGCCTTCTAGCACTGCAGTGCCTGCAGGCAGTTTGGGCGTGAAGATGGCACCGGGATCTTCTTCGAAGGGCTTGCCGAACCTGCACAACACTCAGACGGAACTGATCTGCGGATTACTCATGAAAGCCTTCGCGCGTAAGCTGAAAAAGAGATTATGATGTAGGGTACTATGGGGTAAACCCGCCCATGGGGGAAATCCGCCCACCTATGGCGCTTTTACCCCATCATGCAAAGGTTGTCAAGTTATGGCTAGGAACGAATAAACAGAGGCAGAAGTTTCCCGAGATACATTTTCGAGAGCCATGTTTTGAATGGGGGGGGGGGGGGGTAAAAGCGCCATAGGTGGGCGGATTTCTCCCCATGGGCGGGTTTACCCAATAGTGCCCTACATCAACATGTATGCATACATTGTATGTATACAGTTTCTATTTTGCCTGTGTAATACTGCAACCTACTATGTAGACGAAATGTACTGTATATGTAGCAGCTACCACATAGACCATGATAAGGCGCAGTGTTTCTCCGGCTCAATTTTCTCTGCAGAAGTGGACGCGTGGCCTCTGACGTTTGTGCGCGCCTTCCTGGACGATTCGTTGGGTGATCGGGCGTGGTGCGACGCCGCGTCCGCCCGTCCCTTCGTCGCCAATCTCCTGACGGCCTTCGGGACGCGGTCGACGCCGAGCGAGCTGCTGGCGGAAGCCGGCGTCTCCTCATTGGTCGACGCGGTGGGAGGCGCCGCGTCCTCATTGGCTGTTGCCGATGTCTCGTCGTCGTCGTCGACGGAGGCGTCGCCGTCGCGTCAGTTGCAGATCGTGGAAGGAGGCGGAGGGGGGACGACGACCGGCAGTAGTGACGTCAGCTGCGACGAGCAGGACACGCAGGAAGTTACAGGAGGTGGGGGAGCAGTGGTGGTGAAAAGTGGCAGCTCGACGGCGGGAGAAGAGACGGAGGAGGCGGCGACGTTTGTGAGAGACAGGTAGGGGTATCGTGGGGTAAACCCGGCCGGTTTTATCGGTGGGCCTTCCGTTCGCCAACAAACCGACGACCCCCATATATTGATAAGGTTGATGTACCAATGGGTCAAACCAGAATATTAGAGAGATGGTGAAACTTTTACCCCACAACGTTTCGGCTCATATACTTGAGCCTTCATCAGGTGGCTAAAATTAAAAAAACAAGAAAATAAATTGAGCCATGCAATGAAAGACACAAAGAAAACAAAAACCCCCATATATTATTCGTCAACAATAACGCCAGGGGTGAACCCGGACACCTAGTATCTCTCAGCAACCATACGACCGATTGAGACAAGTATTCTGCCAATTGATTCCTTTGAACTCTCCTCTTTCAAATGAGCTACCATGTTCATCATTTCCTGCAGCGGCAAGTTCAGAAAAGCTTAGATGTCCGGGTTTACCCCATGGTACCCTATTTTGTCGCTTGACTTTCCACAGGTATGCGAGTGCGTGCGAGTCGGTGGAGGAGTATGCGGTGGGTGTGTTGTCGGAGTGGTGGTCGCGTCGTCTGGACCTGACGCCGAAGAGTCTCCTGCGAACCATGGCCGCCGTCTGCGGCATTCGCGACGTCCGACTCGCCGCCGCGCAAAAGCTGGACGTCTGGATTCAGAATGCAAAGGTAGACCATACCATGTCATTGTCATGTCATACAGGGTGCAGGTGCATAGCCAGCGCCATGTAGACTACTATGTAGACTTGATAAAGTGTGCTGTATGTGAAAGAGAAGGCGCAGTTATAGCTCACCTGTTGTTTCAGTTGCAACGTGCGGCACTGGAGTTGCTGTTGGCGGTGTGCGTGAACGCGGGGGAGCCGCGCAGTCAAGCTGATCTGGACATTCTGGGCCTGCTATGTCGCATGCGCGGACTGAAGAACAAGCCCCTCCTCCACACCTACTTCTCCGCTATGCGGTAAGGACTATCCAACAACCCCCTAATTGAGAGTTCTTAGTAGAGAACATGACCAACACCAACTCGCCCAGCTTCCGTGGCGTGGCCTTTGAGCGTTGTTCTGTTCTATTCTTTGTTGCAGGGAAGCCTTTGCTCGGCACAGTGCCAACTTGGGCGCCGTCATGCGACTGACGTTGCGCAATGAGTTGGCGGCTGCATCTCCTGCCGCCAAGGCGCCGCACAATCACCAGCTGCTGCAGCACTGCTTCCAGTTCAACCCGGATCTCGCTGCGGAGGTACATGTTTTCATTTTTTACGTGGCTTCTTTTATGTATAAAATTCCGCCATACTCCTTTCTCGCCAGTGGGATAAGGCAGCGTGGGGGCAAATCTGCCCCCTATGGGGGGAGGGGGTTATCCCACCTAGCCAAGGTTGTTAGTTTTTGGCAAGGAACGGAAGAAACAGAGGCAAAAGCATCCTGAGATGCATTTTTCAGAGCCATGCTTTGAATTTTAATTTTACAAATTAGGTGGTGAAACCGCCGCAGGGTGGACAGATTTGCCCCATGAGCGGTTTTTCCCCCACGCTTTCCTATGTCTGCGTACAAAGTTGACAGAATTTCGCAGCCATACATTACATACATATGCACCGTTACCGTATAGTGTTGTATGTATGCATGCGTGCTTATAGAATCTGGGCGTGGTGTTTGCGGAGTTGCTGTTGGAGCGCGAGGACTGTACGCGATCTCTGCGCGCTGTGTTGCGCGACCTGCAGCGCTCCGTCCTGCGCAACGAGTTCCCCATGCTCCGACTGGGTCTGAGTCTCCTGTCCGCCGTCTCACGCTTGCACAGCGGATGCGTACCTTTCGATCTGAGAGTAAGTGGTGGTTGGTTATGAATTCTTGATAGATGTGATAGTCGGTCCACTCAAAGAGAATGCAGCTGAGATTTCGACAATGCGCAAGACTTGTTTCACGTGCAATCCATGGACATGCCCTTGCAATTTTCATTGGAGCAGTTTTAAAGACCTAGCATTAAGAAACGTTTTCTGTACCGGTTGCATAGTACGTGGATGGGGGGTATTTTTGGAAACCGAGATAATATGCCTATCGGATTCCCCATCAAAAACTGCATATGTGGATGAATTTTGAAAAAAAAATTTGTTCAGGCATCATCGAGATATTGATGGGTAAAGGCTGGAAGGTCGCATTTTGCCGTTTTTCAACGTTTTTAGCCATATTTCAGCAACCGCAGGGCTTAGAGGGCTACAATTTGGCATACACATACATCCCATAGGGACCCATGTCTGGACCAATTTTGAGCCCAATCCGCCACTTGTATGGCGAGATATAGCTTCAGAAAGCTCAAATTTACATATTTTGCACCTGTTGCAAATTCGGTTATATGAATACCACGGCGCGAATACATGCCCTGCACGGGGTAAAATTTTGACAGGAGATAGAAAAGGCTTAGACCTACAAACTTTAGTACTACAGCAAAAATTCTCTATGTTTACAATTGGGACTACAGAGCCCTTGAAAGTTGAAAAATTCAGCAAAAATGTTCCCGCCTTTTTTATTATCCAAGATAAAAGAGCAATACCACTGAAATTTTTTCCTGGTAAGTAACCTATCTTATGTAGAATTTGATGTAGATTTCAAAAATAAAATAGTTTTCACCAAAAAATTTAACCCCTAGCATATAATTGTGCAAAATTAGTATATTTTTGAGAATTTTTGGGTAAGGGTTAAATTTTTTTGGGAAACCGATTTTATTTTTGAAATCTACATCAAATTCTACATAAGATAGGTTACTTACCAGGAAAAAATTTCAGTGGTATTGCTCTTTTATCTTGGATAATAAAAAAGGCGGGAACATTTTTGCTGAATTTTTCAACTTTCAAGGGCTCTGTAGTCCCAATTGTAAACATAGAGAATTTTTGCTGTAGTACTAAAGTTTGTAGGTCTAAGCCTTTTCTATCTCCTGTCAAAATTTTACCCCGTGCAGGGCATGTATTCGCGCCGTGGTATTCATATAACCGAATTTGCAACAGGTGCAAAATATGTAAATTTGAGCTTTCTGAAGCTATATCTCGCCATACAAGTGACGGATTGGGCTCAAATTTGGTCCAGACATGGGTCCCTATGGGATGTATGTGTATGCCAAATTGTAGCCCGCTACACACTCTGGTTGCTGAATTATGGCTAAAAACGTTGAAAAACGGCAAAATGCGACCTTCCAGCCTTTACTCATCAATATCTCGATGATGCCTGAACAAATTTTTTTATCAAAATTCATCCACATATGCAGTTTTTGATGGGGAATCCGATAGGCATATTATCTCGATTTCCAAAAATACCCCCCATCCGCGTACACAACAGGCTACTCTCAATCCTTACAGAAAACGTTTCTTAAAGACCCAACAAGAAGATGGCTGGCTGATTATGTATGTCATGCGGTGTGTGTGTAGGCCAAAATCTAGTATTGTAGGATCGCGTGTTTCTGTCAGTGGTGGACCTGTTGTGTCTCATCGTATTGTTGGGCGTCACTCCAGCTGTTCGCGAATCTGCTCAATCTCGAAAAGGTATGAAGACCGCACCCAGATTTCAAGAATGTCGTCACTTTGCGTTGTGATTCACGTCACGCGGTGTCGACTACAGTAAGTAAATAAGTATGTACTGTATATGTGTGTATTTATGTAGACGTGACGTGGCTGCGTCGTTATCAGCGCGATGTGAGTGAGCTGCTGCGGATGGCTGTGCGCTGGGTGGCGCAGGACGCGTTGACGCTGTACACGCCGCCCGAGAAGGGATTTCTGGCCGGCGTCTACGCCAAGCTCCTCTTTCTCGACAAGAACACCGACTTCTACTCCAGCAAAGACGGATGGCCTTCGGAGCAAGAGAAAAAGTCGGTAGTAAAAGAAACGCGTATTGTTGGTGGTGAAATTTGTGCAACGAGCTCAGATGATAGGAGCTATTTCATTTTGGGGGGACTATTGACCAGTTGCGCTTAGACTTTTGGGTGGTAGCGAGGTGGCCCCGCGGTTGTAGTGTAAGTTTGGATCGGTGTCAACGTCGTTCAGTCATTGCGAGCGGGAAGAGAGCGGGCTGGAAGAACAAAAGGCAAAAAACGTGGACGACCACATCGCACCGATCTAAATTTTCACTAAATACCGTAGCGCCACCTCTGGACCACCCAAATGTTTAGCGCAACTGGTCAATAGAGCGTGTACTGATTGCAGTGTGTTGATGAGGTTGATCGGGGAAGCTCCGTTGCACGAACAGACGATGGCAGACGTGCTGTTGGTCGGCTTGTCAGATCGACCCGATCCCCCTATCGCATTGACGGAAACAATAGCGCTGGCGGAAGATATGCTGAAAAGGGCTGCGTACGGACACGCTGAAGGTTTGATCAATCGATCAATTACATATTACATAGCTGGGTACTGTGGGGTAAAGCCGACCAATGGAAAATTCTGGACACTTGTAGGTACATATGTATGTACGTAAGCTTTCCTGCTGTGTAGTGTAGACTTAGGGTCAGAAACAGGTGTGTACAGTAGTAGCAACGGAGCCGAACCCAGAGCAACTCGATTCTATATGTTGAACGATGATTTTTCACATTTCAGATCACAAGACGCTACACTTTACTGACCCGCAAATTATCGATCTGCTGTTCAATACGTGCGTGTTTCACGTACCCAAAAACGTCACTCTTCCGCCATCGTAAGTAATAAGTATGGTCGGTTGCTGGAGAGAAGGGCTCCCGCGTATAATCTATAGGTTTACGTCCATGCTTGCTCAAAAGGGGCAGCGAGCGTGGTGCCTTGTCTCCATCAGTTGACTTAGTACACTGCCTGTGATGGCTTACTGTTTGTCTCTGCAGTAATGTATTATGCTCCCCCCTCCTCTGTTTCCGTTGAGCTGGGCTTCAGCCTAATAATTCTTCTTGTGTGTTGAATGAAGGTACAAGCTGCCAATCATGGCAGTGACCATTTCCTACTGGAAGACGATGGTGATGCTGGTGGTAATGTCGGCGCATTCGCCAGAAGTGCTCGGTACTGTCACCTGGGAAAACTACCACACCTGCAAATTTCTCATGGAAATGCTCATGATACAGTAAGAAAGAAATGCCTACCTGAAACCCGACAAAATGGGGAGAGAAGGGGACCGACCGGGAATCGAACCTGCTACCCTCCCTCGGTCACAGCACTGGGCTCGAGAGATATACGTGTTACTTACGTCCCACAGATGACTCAATTCGCCTGACAGGAGCCATATGGTAACAAACCGTAACTGTATGGTTGCGCGACAACTGGTCTCGTTCTCTTGCCCGTACGTATGCGCCGTATACCGCATAGCAGTACTGATCCGTTAACTGAGGAATAGTGAAACCGGCCATTTATGGCATCAGATTATGTTATGCAGGGTACAGTGGGGTAAACCCGGACACCTAGTACTTAAGACCATTCCTTCTACATGAGTGGCCGAGTTCGGGTTTACCCCACACAAAATCAGCTGGGCTTACCCCATTATACCCTTGATGTGCGCTGTTGCAGAGAGTACAGTTTTCCTCCAGTGACGGCGGTGACTGAGGAACGGAGCATGGACGTCTTGAAGGCGGAGGACGCACAGGCGGCGGAGTTGGAGAAGGAGAAGGTGCTGGGTATCGAGACGGTGCTCGCGTCCCGGTCCACAAAAGTCGTCATCACTCAACACAACAGTCACCTGCTGGACAAAGTCATGGAACTTGCGCCCAGGTGCAGTAATATTACCTATGGACGAGTTGCGGTAACGCGATTAGGTTTGTCGTTAGTGACCCCGCGGTATTTATTTAGTGAGTAATAGTGAAAGTTTGGATCGGTGCCTGCGGGGTTGTCGACCCGACCTTGTTCAATTAGCTAGGAGCGGAAAAGGAGCGAGTGCAAAGAAGAATTGACAACAAATGACGTCGACGACCCCGCAGACACTGATCTAAACTTCCACTAAATACCGCGAGGTCGCGATCGACCAACCCAATCGCGTTACCGCAACTCGTAAATACTGAAATAAATTCTAAAAAAAATACTAAAATGCTGTTATGCTAATGCTAATGCTATGCTATTCTATTTTCGTAAATGCTGAAATAAATTCACCGTGAAATTACCTCACTGCGCGTGTGTGCGCAGTACTGAAAGAATGCGGAGAGTTGCGTAACTGTTGTAGAGGTCCGGCCAGGCGCCCTCCGGATTACGTGTTGGAGGAGCTGAAGACGCTGAATCACCATCTACATCTCGGCATGCTGCTGTGCAAATCTCGCAAGCCGGACTTCCTGCTCGAAATCATCAACCGACAAGTCAGTCAGTAGGGTATCGCAGGGTAATTCTGGCCACTTTGACTTATCAAAAGTACAAGACTATGGTACGGGGTAATTCGGGCCTGCTGGGAGGTACGTAATTTGGGCCACCTCTGCCTTTACTCAAACAGAAGGAGTGATGGAGAAACCAATTTTCTCCCTTCCCAATTGGAAATGTAGGTTGTGGTGGCCCAAATTACCCCGCATTATTATGTATGCATGCGTCTCTTCATTTTGAATGCTGCAGGGTGCGAATACGTCGGCTCCGTGGCTGATTCGGTTGATCGAGTCGAACGAGGGTTCTTTGGACGTGCTGCCGGTGCAGTGTCTCTGCGAGTTCCTACTGCATCAAGTCTCCGAGGCCTACGACCAAGCCTCCTACGGCTCCTGCAGCTCTGTAGAACAAGGCACTACTGCCACAGGCGCAGGTGGTGAGCTGCAGGCTGCGGATGATCAGGATGGCAGTAGTCAGACGCAGACGACGACTGGCGGTGCAGGCAGGAAACAGGCTGCTGCGTCGGCCTGGCCGAAGAAGGATCATAAGGCGAAGCAGGTGAGTGAGTTGGCAATAGCAGATGTGCATGTATGTACTTGTGCAAGCACGCAATGCAGGTGTAGTGGATGACTGGATGTAGCAGTAGGCTGTGTACATATTGTACCTGTACTTTTGTGTACTGCCTAGTACGTAGGTACTTCCTTACTGTGGTACCTACTTGAATACTAGGAGCATCGGTTGCAGGTAATAGTGAACCTTCACAGGTACACACCGCCCTGCCCTTTTGTGATCGCAAAACCTGGCAGGCAGTGCCCTAACTGCCCCTCCTTGTACATACCTCAGTGGCATTGCGATGCATGTTCGTTGACTGTACAAGGATCACCCCGTACTGTCATCAACCGTACTGTACGTACATACATGCAGACGCTTGTGCAGATTGCGGAGCAAGCGCAGCTGGCGAAGCAGCAGCGTCAGGAAGAGATGGAGCGACGCGTGCGCGATATTCTTTGGAGTCCGCAGCTACCCCTCAGTCCGAAGCAACCGTCTACAGCTACAGGAAGAGGTAGGTACTACTGTAGCCGGGCCCTCCAGGGGGGGGGGGGGGGGGGGGGGTTTCACTGCACGGGAATCGAATTCGCCACCCTCCATCACTGCGCTGGAACTTGACATAGGCACACGACCACGTGCCGGCCCGGGAAGAGATGGCTAAACTCGCCTTACATGCCAAGGAGTAATGTGGCGTTCAGATTAGAGACGTACAGCCAACGTATGTTCGACGTACGCCCGAAAAAGTCCGTGGAACTGGCTGTTTATTCTTTTTCGGACGCACGTACGCCGCTAATCTGAACGCTGCATAATTATTAGCCCCAGGCGCTATTGCTTTATACCGTTCAGGTACGCAGCCCACTAAATACACTTTTGTAGGAGGAGGAGGCGGTGCGTATTTGCAGCAGGCGTTGCTCTACTTTCTCAGTCGACTGCAGGCGGACAGCGGGCGAGATCGAGACGTGGCCTGGACGCTGCTGAGTCGCCTGCTGGCGCCTGAACGTCTACGACGCAGGAGGGCGTCTCTTTCGTCAGGAAAGGAAGAGGAGGAGGAGGAGGAAGAGGAAAAGGTTGCTTCGTTTGAGTGCGTGTATGTCTGTTGATTCGTCCACTAGCAATGATGATGGTATTGACAAGTTTCACTGAAAAATTTATGGGTGGTCGTGAGGTGACCGGCGGTATTTAGTGTAAGGTTCGATCGGTGCCGATGGGGACGTCGACGTCGTTCAGTCATCTGGTGCAGAAAAGGAGCGAGCTTGAGCTAAAAGACGACTACTTCAGCAGCGAGCTAAACTTTCACTAAATAGCGCGGGGTCACCTCGCGACCACCCGAAAGTGTTAGCGCAGCTGGTAAAAGGGTTGCTTTTTGTCCCACAGTAAATTGAGTATCCAAATACCGTATTTTTGGGTGTATAGCCCCATGGGGGTATACAAAAATTGAGAGGTCCAATGGGGGGTTATACACTAGGGGGGGATATACAATGGGTGGGGATATACATAGGACAAAATTTATGTTTATGAGAGGTGTGTAGAGGCATGTTTTTGAGGTCAAAAGTATGTGTTTTAGGGCATAATCGCGGTTAAAACAGGGTTATTCTAGTACAAGACATGCTTAGCTAAGCCTACAGGCATAGCAGCATGGTGTAGGAGTAGCTATAGCTAGCATAGGACCAGCTACATAGGTAGGTCAGGTACCTTACAGTACATGGGGGGTTATACACCAGGGGGGGATATACAAAGGACAAAATTTATGTTTTGCCAATGGGGGGTTATACACTAGGGGGGGATATACAATAGGGGGGGATATACACCCAAAAATACGGTAATTGGATATTTCAAAAACCCAAATATTGGGGCGAATCTCTGCCAGGAATGCTCTGTTTCGTTTACACTACACCACCCTCCATTCTTCCCCTAAGCATACGTATTTGTGGTACTCCTTTGACACCTCATTGAATGACTGACTCGTTGAAGGGTGAGGAGAAGAGCGAGGAGGTTGCGTTCTGGCTGTCGGAGTGTCTGCCGCGGATTCCGCGCTGGTCGGAGGTGGCGGAGGGCGTGTGCGACCTCCTGCGTCGCTGCTGCCTGCTGGAGACGCGGCCGCAGCGCGTGCGCGCCTACATCGCCTTCTGTCGCCGCTTCTCCCCGCCGCCGCTAGAGGGCGTACGCTCGGCGGTCGAGGACTGGGCGCAGCTGCTGGTCGACCGGCAGCGATTGGTCGATCGACTCTTTCCCATGGCGTCGACGGACGAGGATTGGCTGACGGGCGCGGCGGTGCCGGCCTGGTCCGCGCTCCTCGTCTGGTTCGCGCGCTACTTGATGCAGGTTTGTCGTAGCCGTATTAGCCTTACATGTTATACAGTAGTGTACGGCATGCTGAGGCACCAAAAATGTAGAGAACTTTTCTCTATACCCCTTGCGGGATCAAAGAAAAATCGTCATTTTTGCTATCGTCAAGTTGCTTCAGAAAATCGTAAAGTTACTTTTTAAAATCGTCAAGTTTGCAAAAAAATCGTCAAATTCTGTTTTGGCTGCATCAGAAATTTTCTGGTTCTGGAAAAAATCGTCATCAGTTAGTACTGAATTTTTTTGAGAATGCTTGAAGATTTTAGAAAATAATCATGAAAAGTCAACAGTTTATGAGGAACTCTTCAAGTATTTGATGAACTAGGGATGATTTTTGGAAACCTGTCTGATGTCGTGTTGAATAAACAAGTTTTCACAAATGACGAAATCGTCCGCAAAATGACGAAATCGTCAGCCTAAAACAGACCAATTTTTTTGCAAAGCTGTCGATTTTTTTTGCCAAGTTGACGATTTTTTGAACAAATTTGACGATTTTTCGAAAAAATTTGACATTTTTGTGGTGAGTCCATATATGGACACTTTGATCCCGCAAGGGATACAGGTGTTATATCTTTTTGGTGGCACCCTGCCTTTAGACGAGCTAAGCTGTAGCTATTTCCGAGCATTTTTGAACTTGTGGTTTTACAAGCAAAGCATATTTTGCTGATTGCAGGCGAGAGCGTCAAGAGAGGAGGTGATTCGATGGTCAGCCAATCAGAACGAGATCATGGTGGAGTGGCAGCCAATGAGCGGAGGAGGCAGGACGGAGGCGATCCGTGCTGTAGATAGCGTCACTCTGCGAGCTACGGTGGTTCATGCCTCCATCATGCTACTCGCTTTTCCTTTGGATGCATTGGCCGCTAGCGGGTATGGCCGATAGGCTGTTTGTGCAATACGGTATGGTGTAGTATGGTAGCACAGCTTTCCTGCAATCTATGTTGTATAATCTGGCCACCAGAGTTCGCTGCGGAACTGCAGTCGACTTGCGTAAAATAGAAGACGAATGCGAATTTTTGTCCATGCTTCACGTACTCTTACGCTGTATGAGTACATGCAAACTGCGCAGCACGATCTACTTGTAAGGCGAACTGTCTGGCCAGGCTATACATAGGTAGCTGAGTTTGCGTAGCAGCTGAATACAGTCGCACACACCAAACAAGGCAAAGGCAGCGTGTTTGGTTTCCGGACTTACCCCAGTGTACCCAAATTACCCTTTATCGATTATTCTTGTGTAGGGAGAAGGAAGCTATGGCAGCTGCTGAGTGGCTGATGAACACGTGGTTTCCGCGCGAAGGGCCGCAGCCTCGCGGATTCCTAGTGGACACGACGGAGGACGCGGAACTGTATCCCGATTGGCTGAAAGCCCGTCTCATCCAATCGGCGAACGGACGCGTGGTGGAGGCGACGCTGCGCTTATTGGACGCCGCCCAGGCGCTTATGTTCCTGCAGATGTTCGGCTTACCTCTTGACAGTGTCAGGTAGTATGTACTAGGTGGTATTTATGTATCTGTAGTATTTATGTATAGCTCGGCAAGGATTACTCCTAGAATGAGGGCGTGCCTCAAATTGGGGGCACAGAACCAATAGTTGGAGGACCAGTTCTGTACTGGCGCGAGTTATCGATTTTCGCCCTTCCTACCCCCATTCTTGAAGCCTTCGTTCTTAGGCTGTGCATGCGTAGGGTGACTACTAGTACTGTGTGCCGTAGGGCATCTTCTAATGCGTTTCCTTTACTGATGATGCACGTGTTTCTGTGTTGTGTTGCAGTCGTCTGCTGCAGCTGTTGGACAGTTTCTGCGCGACGGCGGAGGGCGCGGCGTGTCTGGCGCCGCTGGTGCAGTGCGGGCCGGTCCTGCTCTTCGTGCGGGCGCACAAGGACAGAGGCGCCGTCGGCGGCCAGATCTTCCTCCGCCATTTCGACGATGACGCACAACAACGGCAGCCTGCGCTGCTCGCTCCAGGTACTTACACTGCTTGCTCTACTGCACATACCGTATGATGTATGCTGGTAGTGTGTAGGTAAAGCTGTAAACCTGCAGCGGTAAAGCTGTGTCATCGTACGTATGTAGGGTACTGTGGGGTAAACCCGGCCACTTGAACATGCTACTTCAGCAAATGATGAACCTCATTTGAAAGAGGAGAGTTCAAGGAATCGATTGATATAATATCAGGCTCAATCGGTCCGTTACTTGCTGAGATATGAAGCCCTAAAACTTAGGTGGCCAGATTTTGCCATGGCCGGGTTTACCCCATCGTACCCTATATGTAGCATATGCAGTATTGCTCCAATCCGGGGTAAATATGTTTTTCAAAAAGGGAGATCAAAGACTTGCACGAGATTTACGTGCAGTACATTATGCATGCATGATTCATATACGTAGGCTCTTCTGTTCTTTGCAGAGATGGACACAAGCGAGGTTACGCATCGCACGTCGAAGTCGTCCTCAGCCTCGAAGAAGCAGCAACCTTTCCAACTTTCTGACGACGAAGCAGCCGCCAAGGTCATTAAGACGCCAGCGGACCTGAACACTATGATTTTCGCACCGAAAAGAATAGACGGGAAGGAGTCAGAAGAAGCAGCAGTGGACCAATGGGGCAGATTTCTCGGGCGACTGGCGACGGCGGGCGAAAACGACGGCGAAGTGAAACTGGTCGCCGATTGGCTGACGACGATGGCGAAGAAGGCCGATGATTGGCCGAAACGGCTGACGTCATCGACGGAGGAAACGGCCGGCGGCGACTTCGCGGCGCAGCTGCGATTGGTGGCCGTATTGAGGACGCTGCAGGCTCGCCAGGTAAAGTGTTGGTATAGTAGTGTGGGGTAATTTGGGCCGAGTGTTGACTGGCCGCACAGTGCTGCATATAATGTTGGTTGGTGGTATGATAGTGCGCGGGGTAATTCGGGCCAAACTTGGTAATCATGTTCAAAGGCACCTTTGTGCCCTCTACACTATCTTGTGGTTGTTCAGTTGCAGGACAGGGTTAGGACAGGAAAAGGTGGCCCGAATTCCCCCCCCCCCCCCCCGCCGCCCGAATTACCCTATCATATTTTGTACGTACGTACATACGGTACTGGTCGTGGTGTACTGGTGCACATGCATGCATTCATTTACGTATGCGCAAATGTCATTCTTAGTTTATTGTTATTGTTGCTTGAAGGAAGAGCGAACGACAAGGACGCTGTTGGAATTTGGCAAGGCGGCGTTGAAGAAGAAAAGCGTGTCAAAGTTGTCGAAGCAACTTCGTGCACTGTTACATGAGCTGGCTACGTCATCCACTGAGAAGGAGAAAGAAACAGGCAAATCATCCCCTGTGAAACGGATGGATGAAAAGGGATCACCGAGGAAGGGTAGGAACTTTAATGACCCCAAAAAGCTATCTTTTCGTTCAAAGTACCGTGTCGATGCCTGTAGTCGGTACACTGAGAAAAAGTGGAGGTTTCCATTCTTGTGGAACGTGGAAGGCTGAATTCTAGCCTAAAATGGCCTAAAATTACATCGACAGGTCCATACATTCCACGCGAATAAGTCTTGCACGACTGCAAACGTCTTCGTATTCTTTCTCTCGTATGTAATTTTGGTGACGATTGCGTGTAATTTAGGCCGATCCGAGCAGCGTTCAAGTCCAAAGAAAGCCCCTCCGGGTTCCGCAGAAGGCGTCGAACAAGTGACGGTGGTGATGGCGGACAAAACTCGAGAAATGCTTCGTCTTATCAGGCAGTTGAAACATTACGCGACAGGACAGCAGCACAGCAGTAGTCGAGCGGTATGCACGAATGTTTGAACGTATAGGTACACTATGCAGTCACCTATGCGCCCAGCCACAGGCCCGCTTAGTATGATGAGAAGAGTGTATGACTTTGATGTTTTGGCTGATCATTAGGCTTAGCTCCAGAGTTTTGAGTACCTCAGTGAGTTTTGAGCTAGACAGACGTTGATGTTCAATTTCTACTGTACCATCATATCTGCTGCAGGAAGAGGACACGACGACAGCGGCGCTGCTGCGAGAATGGGAAGGGTTGGACGCGGATCTGGTGAGCCTGTGTCCAGAGGAGCAGCTGGCGTTCATCTTCGGCCCCACCTCATCTTCCAGCACAGCGGCGGCAGCTCAACACCTACGCTCCCTTCTGCCCCATCGGCTCAGCCTTTCGGCGTTGCGGCGGCGAGTACTCGCACCTCTTCTGCAGCTAAGTGGTGGAGCTAACAACAGGCTGCAGTTGGATCCGAGCGTCGTCCTAGACTTTGTTCATACTTGCACTCGTCTCCCGCGTTTGTGGCGGGGGCGTGACAGAGACGGGGGAGGAGAGGGGAGGAAAACGGGTTCGTTTTTTGACGGCAAGCAGGGTGAAGACATTCTTGCCCTAGACCGCAAGGAAATGGAAAGTCTGCTGTCGCTGATGGTGCAGGAGTGCTCCCGGTGTCCTAGACTGATTGTATTATCCTCATCATCGAAAGACCTATCAAATGAGGTGCAGGGCGACGCGGAGCGAGGTGCTGATGCGAGTGGTGTAATGGAGGAGGAGGAGGAGGAAGATAGACTGGAGTGGACACCTGTAGGCCTACGAAAGACTACTAGTGACATGCAGAAAGCAGCAACTGAAGCGGAAGCGGAGGTTAAGGAGGAATGGATGGAGAGACGGCTGGAACGAAGGCTGGATTTATTACAGACGACGTTGGTGACGACTCGTGGAGAGGGAAAGCGAGAAGAGCGGTTGGGCTGGGCAGTGGATTGGCTGTTGGTACAGAGGGGACGGCAAAAGGAGATTAAAGCTGGTTTAAAGGAGATTAAGGGAAAGTTAAAGGCAGATGACGTAGGAGGGAGGGAAGCGGAGGTGGCGGAATTGCTGCTGGCTCACCTCTACTTTCGCTACAGTGACGAAGTGTCGGCGTTGCTGCGGCGGGCGGGATCGAGCTACGAGTTGGAGCGGACGACTGTGCTGGATACGGTGCGAACCAGCGTACATTGCGGAAGCAATGTGGTAAGTATCTACTGCCTAAAGTAGTGTTTTTTAAAAAAAATTATGTGTGAAGCCGCATTCAGATTAGCGATGTAGTCTTAGGTAGGTTTGTTTGTTATGTTGAATGGATGAACCCGTATGTTTGAGGTTTCATCAAGAATATTCATAATACGTACGTATGTGATATGCTTTTTCAGATGGACGCGGTGTTGCATCGACTGATGTTGCGTTGGTTTCGCGAGGCGCAGAGTCCGAAGTCGGATGCGACGGTGGAGAAGCTGGGGCTGATGCTTCGCAAGCTGGCCGCTTTACACCCAACGCTCGTTGTCAGGTACCTATAAATAGGTATTCTGTTTGTACATAGGCACAAATACAATATGTAGCGTAGGCCTACACTCTACAGTGAGGTAAACCCGGTCATGGAGCAAACCCGACCACCTAGTACTGAAGGCCGTTCTTTTTACGTGGGTGATCGGGTTTACCCCATGATACCCTGCTGCATGCACTCAGCTGTTTTGGTCACGAACTACTACAGGTAGCTGGGAAAACTAAGAGCTTGACATTTATTCCAGACCCACAGTACCCAACACTATTTTATGTATTCTCATATGGCTCTTCTTCCTTTGTCGCGAGGTGAACGGAAGTCCCAATTCCTAGGGAAAGGAAAACTCGCCGGGACAGCGGGGCTCGAACCCGCAACCTTCGGCTTCCCGTGCCAATGCTCTACCGATTGAGCTATGTCGCCGGACAAGAGTTCCCTCGCAAGTGCCTGCTATATGTACCCGCATATGCAGCGCCCCTTGCCATCCGTCACCCGCTGGGTTCTAGGCACCCTCACCACATCCTTGTTTGTATTGTAGACAGCTGGCTCTATTGGCGGCACAGCTGCGAGGAATGCCAGAGTTGACTATGAAGCAGTACTACAACTCGAGCCAGCTGACGCTCTTACGCTGCACCCTACAACTGTTGCTCTCTCTGCGGCCAGTCATATTCCAACCGCACTACGCTCGGCCTTTGGAGGATGTGCTGGACTCCTTCTTTGATTTCGTCCAGGTATTCACGAGTTGCACTAAGCGCTGGCTAGTATGGGTCGCGATATGACCCCTCTGAAGAACCCTGACTTTCAGTGCAACCAAGGAGGTGCAACATTTGATCGGCGTCGACGTTGAAATTTCTGGATGGTTGTAAACTGAGCTGACTCCTCTTTATTTCAGTGCATTTTTGATCGGTGTCGGCGGAGTTCGTTGACGTCGTTTAGTCGTCTGAGAGCGGAAAAGCATAGACCACTGAATCGTCGGCTATTCAGCGATCCATGCCTTCCCACTTCCAGTGGACTAAACGACATCGACACCCCCGCCGGCACCGATCAAAAAAGGCACTGAAAAAGAGGGGCCACCTCGCGACCACCCAGCATTTTAGCGTAAGTGGCGAATATCTGTATGTACACTCTATATATAGAACCACGGCATGCGGAATCCGAAGCTGGTGGACATGGTGGACGCGTGCCTGGAGCTGGCCGAGTCCTACGCGCAGTCGCAGCCGGAGCGGGCGGTGCGCTACATGGCGGGGTCGGGCACGGGCACGGGCGCGGGGGAGGGGCGGAAGCAGCCGCTGCTCTCCGCCCTGCGCCGTCGCTACCCGGAGCTGCAGCGACTGCGCGCCCTGTCGGCGCAACTCGCCCTCCCTGCCGCCGACGACGACGCGACGGCCGCGGAGAAGGAGGAGGAGGACGCGGGTGCGGGAGACGGGGACGCGGGGACGGGCGCGAAGGTGAGTAGGGAAGGGAAAAGGCGCCATTATTCACTACTTGCGTTGTTTTCCTGACTGGCCGCAAGGTGGCCCCTTTTATTTCATGCCTCGTTCACAACGGACGCTGAACGCCGACGTTGGCGCTGCGCATTTTTGTGGCTTTCTGCGTCAGCGTTTTCGCGTTGAGGCTGCGTTGAAGCCGGCGGTAACGCAGCGTCAACGTTGGCGATTAGCGTCCGTTGTGAACGAGGCATCAGTAGTGCGCTACACGCGTGATGAGCAAACTCATGGTGAATTCACGGTGTGTATGCTATGCGTTGAAGCACAGGGACAAGCTAAATTTACCGTGAGTGCAACTCACGACCATGTGAATACGTAAAAGAAAAATTTCGCGCGTTGGAGCAGATGGAAAGTTGGAAACTCGAAAACAAAACTCAAAGTTCACTCTCGCCTTGAGTTTACTCATTACGCAGTATGCACGCAAGCGTGTAGCGCACTACCGTTCGATTTTACCCTACAGTGCCCTTGCTTACTTGTGTGTACAGATGGAGGAGGGTGAGTTGGTAGGCGGAGGTGGGGCGGAGTTGATGATGGTGCAGCCGACGTCCGCCCGTCCTCCTTCGCCCATGGACTCCGCACTGGCTCGCAATCTGCTCAGTCGTCTGCAGCGGGCCCGCTCCAACCTCGGCGAGCTCGTCAGCGCTCTCAGGGAAATCGGTACGGAAACCACTTTTATTTGGTAGACGGTGTCCTGGGGGGTAGGTACATGGTAACTTGAGGCGCATTTCCGCCCCAGTTTTTCACTTGCGCCCCAAAATTCAGCTGCCAGAGGCGCAAAATTACTGTATGGTAGATATGAAGCCGTGCTGGAAGGTGGCAGGCAAAGAGGTGAATTTGGCATTTTGCGCCTCAGGTTTTTGTCGGCTACCTACCCCCCTGGTCCCGAATTGATTTTGCGTAAAATGCTATTGCATTACGTCTTATGTGAATCTCTGGGAAATCCAATGTGAACTCTCATTCATCACGTAAAACCGATTAGGGCTCGGACACTCTCTATCTACGTATTGCCACGGGCTCTGTGGACGAATATTATGGATCCTTGGTATTGCCAATGGTACATGCTTGTTGTAGAGGACGCATGCAGTCGCAAGGGCGGATCGGGTAGTGCGATCGGCGATCAGAGTTTGGAGTATTTTCTGGCCGAGTTGGAGACGCTGTGGACGCACTGGGACGCGGAGTGCAGGGAGACGGCCTTTCGACTGGTGGCTCGTCTGCTGGCCGCCCCCTCCTCCGAGGCCGCGGGGGACCACGCAGGGGGCGGGGCCATGCGTCTGCTGGTGCCCTACGTGGCCTGTCTGCGACACCCGGAGCCGGCGGTGGCCGCCACCGCCCTGCGCCATCTGGACACCTTCGTGGTGGCTCTTAACGGTGAGGGAGTTTAGTTTGCTGTGTAATGCCGCGTTCAGACGTCCATAACGGACGTCGTTCGTCCGTAGTGTATCTAGGAGTAGGCCTACATGGTTGTTTGCGGTGTGCCATGTACTCCTAGATACGTTCTTTACGGACGCCTGGTGAACACGGCATAATAGGTATGGTTGAAATAAGAACATGAGGGCATGGTAGGTGGTAGGTGTACCAGCAAAAAGTGGCACTTCTGGACTCTTTACAATTACAAAACGACACCATTTCAGGCGTTACGGCATACTATAGGTGTCGTCGGCAAAAGACGCAAAATTAGCCACTTTTTCTGTCTCAGTTTATCATAATAATGTGAGGCGCCCATTGACCAAAATTCATCTGCGACCTGTCCCGCTAGTAGGTCCTGTGATGAAAGTTTACATGGAAATTTGTTCGAGTTACCTGGTGCTATTCATTGTTATTGTAGATAAAGCGGAACTTCTGCTGGAGTCTGCATTCGCGTGCGCCAAGCACTCAGCGCTGAGCAGCGAAATGGCGCAACGACTGGTGAGCGCTCAGAAAACGGCGCGTTGGACTCCGGAGTAAACCGATTGCATTTCTTGCACAAATGCAATACATTGGATCTTGTATGTATTGTATTGTTTCTGTATTGTTATTGTGTTTCTGCACTGGAAAAAATGCCTGTGCAGTGTTTCTGTTAAATATTTTTACGTATTATATCATGAAGCTTATCCTTAGAGATTAGGCTTAATCTTAAGCTGAACCCTACTACTGTGTGTAGTCACCCTGGGGACGCTAAGACCCATAAACGTAAGGCGTTAATAATGATCAGATATCAATTTGTATCGCATACAACAATTACTAATTGGCCTACTCCGCCCCCAATTTTGGCCCCAAAATTGTGGGTTTCAGTATACCCCTGCCTACTTTAGCCTAACAGGCGCAGGCGCGACGCGCTGGAGAAAGGTACTCCGAAAATGAGCAAGAAGGCGAAAGAGGGGAATTACATATTCGAGGGACTGGGGTGAATGTCGCATGCAAGGACTACAGGGTCGCAAATAATAATTAACATTGCAGGGTAGAATGCAGGGTGCATACATGTTAAATGCTCGTAATGCGTGACTTAGGCATGTGTGCGCGCACATGCGTGATGTCCATAACTAATTACAGTAGCTACTTTAGCTTGTGCATGTAATGTCTTGTCTTCAATCTGTTTATGTGTGTGTGAAATGTACATACATGACGTGTGATGTACGTACCTGTGCGCAAGCACAAAGTACTTGCCTAGCTTGTGCATGCACAGAGATATCAATGGTGGTTCGGAAATCGGGAGTATGCATGGGGTGTGTGTGTACGTAGTTGCCTGGATCAACAGGATTGGTGTAGTCACGTGGTAATGAGGCCTGTGTACGTTGTGTATGTATGTGTATGCCCAGTGTACATATGCGTGTACATCAGTAGGTGTATGTGTAGCTGCTGTGGTTGCAGTATGTTTGTATGTATGTATGTATGTATGTATGTATGTATGTATGTATGTATGTATGTATGTATGTATGTATGTACCTATGTATGTATGTATGCATGTGTGCCTATGCACCTCTATGGTATGTGTATGCGCATGCATGAAGCACCTGTGTATGGATACTAAAAGCACCCGTTGTTTCGTGGGGTCTAACTATATAAAACAAAAGAGCACGGCTACTTGAGTACTACTAAATGCTGCTGTACAAAACGTCGTGGGCGGGCCACAGATGCCCATGGGCAGCTCAACCAACATGTGCAGGTGGTTTGAACAAAATGCACATACGTACAGCTACACACAACGACAGCATGCACAGAAACATAGTACGTGCTGTGGGTAAACCACCCGGCCATGGGGTAAACCTGGCCACCTATGCTCCTTGCACTCACTATGATAATCAAATAGCTCATTTAGAAAGAGGACAGTTCAAGGAATCGATTGATATCCTATTTGTCTCAATCGGTCCATTGGTTGCTGAGATAATTCAGCCCTGAAACTTAGGTGGCCAGATTTTCCCATGGCCGGGTTTACCCCATGGTACCCTATATAACGTACATAAACACAGAAATTCTTCGAACATCTTTGAAAAAGCTCACAATTTTGACGGGTCTTCATACGCATATCATTGTTGCAAAATATTCTCCACAATGCAGTCGGTCAAAAAATTTTTCGATCTGAAGTTGACCAACTTCTGTCACAACTACAACCTATTGCTGAAAAACGCGCCCAACCTGGATTTGAACCTTGTCTGCAAGGGAGCAAACGGAAGTGAACTGCCCGACCCACATGGAACTCTTACCAGTGGGCATGTATGCTGTTTTAACGTCATGTAAGTGGAGCTTCGTCGAGTGCTTCTTGAATTCCGGTTCAAATTCTCGGCTGATGAACCTGCAACTGCTAGGCTGTCCGAAAATGGTCATCTATTAATTTACGGCGGAACAAGTGAGGAGTCAGCAAAGTCGGCAGCTCTGAAGATCGGAAAAATGGTTTGGTGGGTCTTGAAGAACAATCCACAATCCATGCTTGTACGCACTGGCCACCTGCAAACGCCAAGGCACTTGTTTGCCGAAGACCTATCCTAGGCTGAATATGAGGAAATTAGTAGGGAGGACAGTGAGCTATTAGAACTGAACAAGAAAAAGACTGTACACTAAGCCATGTTCAAAAAATCAGTAGACATTACAAGACAAGTTTCGCATCTCGAAAACTTAGCACTCGTGTGGTAACATTATTGTGTACGTGCATGTGTGTACGTACATATGAACGTATTTGGCCCACCTTGTAACGTAGTACATGTGAACAACTTTGCCCATCATTCAATTTCATAACATAAATTGATGCTTTTTGATGGGTGGTCCTAGAAACAGCAACTACCATTCAACAAACCTATTCAACTATCATTCAACAAACAAACAACAGAATCAATAAGAGATAAGGATGTACACAAATTTGACGAAATTATGGATGCGGTGTGCAGCAGATGTTATAGTTGAGTGCTACAAAGATTAGATAGACTTTTCTCAAACAGAACTGTAACTTTGGAATTTCTTGATGACCATTGGCCAGAATTTTAGAGACAGTAATTGAAGAGTATGAAACTGTGGTGTCATGGATGAAGGAGCTAAAGTTTCAATACATTCATCAGATAACAGATGAAGACATAGAAGTCTTTTTGGCGACGACTACCCCTCACAATAAAATGCATAATATGGCCACCGCGTTTGAGCTTCCATTACAAAAAGCAGTGATCGACTCTATACAACTGGAACATTCACCCAGACAAGGATAGGACGTAGGACAGTTATGAAATTGTCTACGCATGCACCCATCTTAGCCTGGGCCAAAGCACACCAGCTGACAGGAATGAGTGCATGAAATCAATCTTTGCCTACCTACCTGCGCCTCTTGCTCTTTTGCTCAATACTGTTTGTGCGCCATGGATTACCTTCTTCAGTTGTCCATACCAGGCACAGATGTACAGCTGACGACTGATGAGAGATGGCGCTGCATTGCTTGAACCAGTGGACAACTCCACTGAAACAAAAATTTATTCCTGCACATATTGTGTCCAAAAAATTATTCATATGTACGTATTGTGCGAAGAACTTATTCATAGGTACGTACATATTGTGTACTTACGTATGTATGTACACCAATAATTTTTTGCCGCCATATAAGTATGGCTTTTAGCCATTATATACCTGGGGCTGCCGTGGCTCAGTGGTCTACACGCCCCACAGCTTGCATGAAGGCACCAATGGCGGCACCAGCGGTGGTTCAAATCCCACATGTGTACCTGGAAAACACTAAAATTAGACACAGCACTATGTACATATGAGAACATATGAGACAAAACGGCCCAAGCCTATGGTTTAGAGCCTAATCCCTGGGGTTAAGCTTAAGATTAAGCCTAATCCCTAAGGATAAGCTTAAGATTAAGCCTTAAACCTTAAGGGCTAAAGCTTTTGAGCGCTACGTTTATGGGTCTTAGCGTACCCAGGGTGACTATATACAGTAGTATCATGTTCTTTGTGCGTGTTTTGTTTTCGTCCGGAATAAAATTTTGCTCGCACGTAGTCTTGAATTTTGAACGCTGAATGGGTTCGATCGAAACCCACAACGAAAGTACCTACCTTTCTTACAAGAACTGCACATACACGTCGAGTATATACCAAGAACGAATAGAGAATATGGAGATGGTTCTTTATCCGTTCTTGATGATAACGGGTGCACTTGGAACCCCTATCCATCTGTATTGGATTTGACCAAAATGTGAAAGATTGGAGGGGGTTGCACTGCACTGCACGACAACACGATTTTCCAACATCCGTAGGTACAGTATTTGTCGATGAGCAATAATGGCTGCATCACAACTCGATTTTACGGTCTCGTCGTTGAAGAACTCACGTTTGGGAAGGCTTTCCTATGACAGGGAATTCAAGTTTGAGGTACATAGCTATAGGCCTACTTTCGTACCTTACAATGTCATGTAATATTGTACACTATATGTAAATACGTAAGTACTGCTATTGTATAAGGGGAGTGATAGCTCGCCACATTGGAAGGATATTTTTGAGGATTACAAGAAAGCGCAGCTGAACGACAGTTGGGAAGCGGCGTTGCGAAAGTTGGAGGCGCTTCAGCTGGCAACTGAAAAAGATGACACTTCTGCACTAGCCAGAAAAAGCGAAATAGGACACGAACCGTTCACAAAAACGCAACAGGAGTCGAATAACGAGAAGCTGCAGGAGGAGACTGATTTCAGCGACTTGGAACTCTACTCAGAAGAGGAGGAGGAGGAGGAGGAAAACCAGACCAGGTAAAAGAGGAACTTGGGTGGTGCTACTGTATTTACCCATGCATAGCCCCCAAAAATTGAGAGGTCCCATATGGGGGTATGCATAGGGGGGGGGCTATGCATGGGACATTTTTTATGTTTTTGAGAGGTGCACAGAGGCATATTTTTAGGTCAAAAGCACGTGTTTTAGGGCATAATTGAGGTCAAAACAGGGTTATTCTAGTACAATACACCCCCAAGCAGGCTTATAGGCATCTTAGCTTGGTGTGGGAGTGGCTATGGGTAGCTTATGACCAGCTTATGTAGGTAGGTTCAGGTACTGTACAGTACATATGGGGCTATGCATAGGGGGGCTATGCATAGGGCAGTTTTTATGTTTTGCCAATATGGGGCTATGCATAGGGGGGTGCTATTCATAGGGGGGCGGCTATGCATAGGGGGTCGGCTCTTCATAGGGGGGGGGTGGGCAGTTCATGGGTAAATACGGTAATTTTTCCCCCGCGAGGTGTAACCGCAGGTATTTTTTTGTATGCAAATTCGTCGTAGTCTGGTCGGTGCACTGAGAGCGTGTGCGGAGAGCTTTTGAATTCTTTGTATAAAATGCAGGGACATTTCCTTGCAATTTTGTAATGTCTGCGAAAAGGAAGTTACCTCCTTGCGCAGGGTTTTTTCCACCAGTCCTGTATGTAGGTACCTGTTTCAGAGTATCATCTCGTGGTGTAGGGCAACAGAGCCAGGAAGCTGGGAATGCGACGAAGAAGCAGCTAGACGAAAGTGAGGCAGCGGAAAACGCCTGGTTGGAGTATATGCGGACATACGAATTGGCTGTCGAGGTATGCATGCATGCAGTACGTACAGTACACTGTTGTTCGTACGTACCTGTATGATGCCGCGTTCAGATTAGCGTACGCGTGCATTGGACAGAAAAATAACTTGTGGTGAAGTCAGTCACGCAAGGATTTGCAGTCCTTGGTCTATGTACATACTATGATTCTGTGCTTACTGCTACGTATATGTATTTCAGAGGGCTATGCAGCTGAAGCGGGCAGAGATGGAGCTGAAATGGCGCGCGCATCAGCGCAAAATGGCCGCTGCCGCTGCGCCTTCTGAAGATGCACTGCCTGCGGCGCTCGCTGCGGGTGAGAATGTGGCGGAGGAGGAATCGAACTTGCCGCCGTGGGAGCCACCGCAACCACTGAGCTATCGGAGTGTGGTGGAGGAGGAAGATGAAAACGAAGAAGAAGAAGGACGGTTGATCGATTCGCCCCTACTCATGTCGGAGGAGGAGGAGGAGGATGCTGAGGAGTTTGAACCATCGTCATCCACGGTGGAGAGGGAGAAAATTGGGCACATTGAAAGGTATGAAATAGAACGAAATGATCGTTGTTCGTTAGCTGGGAGGTTCACAGTTTGTTTTCTGGGGTACGTTGGGGGTAAAACTGGACAGTGGGAAATTCCGAATGGCCTTCTTTTAGCGATGCTTGCTGCTATATCTAAGTATGTAGCTTAGCTGTGACCAATAGTACTTCTGAATAGTTAGTCCGTCCGTCCGTCTGAATAGTAAGTCCGTCCGTCACTGTACCATGCATGAAAATTCGCGGACTATCTCTGTTGTGGAGGTTCATTGCGTGACCAATCAATCAACGACATCCAATGCATTTTTTGTGTTCAGCCTTCGCCCATCAGCCGTACTGCCTACCATTTCCACACTGGTTGATGCTGCTGCTACCATGCCAACTGCCGTGGTCAATACGGAAGTACAATTGCCAGTATTAGACCACGCACGTACGGAAACGGCGATGTCGAACCAAACTGGAGATGCAAAGAATAATCAGAGAGCTACGCGGACCGCGGAAATTTCACCACCATTGGCTGAAGCAGAAGAGCAACGTATATGTACTGTGTATGCAATGCACCCTAGACAATGCCTGTACCGGCTGTACCGTACTTTTACAGTACTACTGAATGTATTATTAGCCTTACACGATAGTCCAGACGTGGGCCTGGGGGTGAGGGGGGGTATGTTGAACGCACCCCCACCCCTACCTCTCCATACCCCCACCCGTACCCCCAGGAAAAATGAAAAGCAACATACCCCCGCGTACCCCCAGAAGAAAAACAGCACTACGTATCCCCACCGCGTAACCCCAAACTTGAAATCAGCAGTTTGTCTGCCAGGACACGTACCCCCACCCTTTTTTTCCTCTGGCTTACATCCATGCTCAGACTTTTTACATACTCCACAAAGTGCATGCATTGTCAAGAATTGTTGTTTGTAGTTGCACCAAGGGCTTGCAGTAAAAGGACTATCCGCTATGAAGAAAATCCCGTAAACGAAGATGCCGACAAATTATGCAGCACTTAGCTCGGCGATAGCGAAACAGGGTGAAGCCGTGGGTCGGGGGTCCCGTACAAACAAATACTCGAAATCGATCAGAGAATTTCGGGACAAAAAAATTTTTCCAAAAATGACGTCATTTTCCAGAGAACCAGGCCGTTTTCGGCCGAAGAGGCCAAAAAAGGGCAAATCCAGCATCTTCAGGGGCCTATATCTCGACAACGACGTTGCGGCAGAAAGTTGCCGCCATAGTGAAACCTACCCGGAAGGATCCCCTCTTTCACCACATACCACTGGCAGACCGCTAGTTAAGGCCTAACGCGTTTATTGAACCACATTTTTTCTTTATCAACAAATTCACCAACCTTAAATTTATTGTTCCTTTGATATCAGACCACCATTAGATGCGTCTGATCAAGCTGATTCCGAATATGCCACTGGCGTCTGCAAAATTTGCATAATTTAAGGAGTTACGGCCCTCCAAAGTGGCCCTACTTTCCAAAAATCGCGATTTTTAGCGTTTCTAAATTCATAAGGGGTTAAATTTTTAAACAACATTTTCTGACCTAATTTTATGCGTAGAATCCGAATTTGAACTTGACTTTTCAATTTTCCCACATTTAAGGCCTTATTTTCATGATTTGAAATCTGAAAAAGCAGAAAATGGCAAAAATAAGGCCTTAAATGTGGAAAAATTGAAAAATCAAGTTCAAATTCGGATTCTACGCATAAAATTAGGCCAGAAAATTTTGTTTAAAAATTTAACCCCTTCTGAATTTAGGAACGCTAAAAATCGCGATTTTTGGAAAGTAGGGCCATTTTGGAGGGCCGTAACTCCGTAAATAATACAAATTTTGCAGACGCCAGTGGCATATTCGGAATAAGCTTGATCAGACGCATCTAATGGTCGTCTGATATCAAAGGAACAATAAACTTAAGGCTGGTGAATTTTTTGATAAAGAAAAGATATGGTTCAATAACTGTGTTAGGCCTTAACTAGCGGTCTGCCAGTGGTATGTGGTGAAAGAGGGGATCCTTCCGGGTTTCACTATGGCGGCAACTTTCTGCCGCAACGTCGTTGTCGAGATATAGGCCCATGAAGATGCTGGATTTGCCCTTTTTTGGCCTCTTCGGCCGAAAACGGCCTGGTTCTCTGGAAAATGACGTCATTTTTGGAAAAATTTTTTTGTCCCGAAAATCTCTGATCGATTTCGAGTATTTGTTTGTATGGGACCCCCGACCCACGGCTTCACCCTGTTTCGCTGTCGCTCGGCTAAATGTAGCATAATTTGTCGGCAACTTCGTTTACGGGTTTTTCTTCATAGCGGATAGTCCTTTTACTGCAAGCCCTTGGTTGCACAATGTAGTGAATAGTTTTATATAATGGTTTATCACTATCATTCTAGACAAGTTACTATAGTCTGGCCAACAGCAGTTGGCACCTGGACTCAAGGCGAGTTGCGTAGTTTACAGATTCCGTTTTGCGATAATGTCACAGGTGGCTATGTGACTTTGCGACAGGTGTCTATGCTTGGCTGACTTCTTTTCTGTGCCACGGACTCCTTTACAGGTTCAGTTTTTAAACGTTAGGAGTACATGGCATATTCTTCCTCCTTTTTTCTGGCGGCTTACCAAAAGATTATCTGTAGAAGTAGCCCTTTCTCTCTGATAATTCTTTGATAGTTTCTCTCTCTCGCTCTGAAAATCATTGCTCCGCGCTTCCTTTTGCTCCGCATTGCTTGTGCTGTGCTTTGTTTTGTTTCTTCTTTCTTTTGTGTCGGTGCTCGCTCCCGTCGTCGGTGCGGTGTGCTGTGCGCAGCTGAAGAAGAAAGTAGCGGTACGGCATTGTAAACTACGCAACTCGCCTTGAGTCCAGGTGCCAACTGCTATTGGCCAGACTATAAAGTATTCAACAGTGGAAATTCGATTCGAACACATACTTACACACCACTCTTATCAACCCACCACTGCATTTTGTATAAATATTACAAGGTGCACAATAAAAACTGTTGCATTGTGTGCAAAAAATAGTGCTCATTTTTTCTGGGGGATAGATATAGACTTTGTGGGGTTATGTAGCACACCATTTACAGTTGGGGGTACGTAAATATGCTGGGGGTACGTGAGGTTTTTTTCTTGGGGGTACGTAAAAATTCTGGGGGTACGTGGCCAAAAAATTTTTTTTGGGGGGGGGGTCCCAAACACCCCCCCCCCCCCCACTTTTGACCTCCTGCATACCCCCACTGACAGACCCCCACCCTCAAAACCGTGCCCACGTCTGGATAGTACGGTGTGCTGCTTGCTACACCCGTCTCCCTGCTTCTACACTACAAATACGACGATGCTCAATACGATGAAGTGCAGCTTAGCGCTTCGGGAGAGAAGTTGCCGTAGTATGCCGCACTTACATGTGTAAAGGCTAATAATCCTCGCGACGAACTTGCAGTGCACAAGTCACCTTGCTTCTAGCTAACGGATTATATTGTGCACGGTAGTATATCTAGATCGCATTTCAGAGAGGAAGAAAGATGGCGAAGCGACGAAGAAGACGGAGCCGAGTGCTGCTAATAGTAAGAGCAACTCTGTGCGCCCTAGGACGCCGCCTGGTGTGACACCGGAGCGCTGGCGTCTCTGTCTGCAGCTACAGAGGAAGCTGCGCTTTGTCAAGGAGACGGTCAACGAAATCAGCAAAAGCCCCTTGGTTGGTATAAAAACTACTGAAAACCCCGCAGTAACTATTTATCTATGTACTGTATGTATATGTACGTACGTGTATGCTAATTCAGATAAAGCATTACGCGTTGGAATTGAAGAAGGGCATCACTGTGACCATTAATAGCGCCAGTCTTCAAGGCGAGAATACGCGGAAGCTGATGGATCTTCTGCACGGCAAACGCGTCAGTTTCCAACGCGGCAAAAGCGTCCAACCGCTCAAAACGACGGCCTTTCAAGACTATTGCATGTTCACCATGGCCAACTGCATCCTGGTAGGTACAATACGGTTCGCTCAATTTGTTAACGCTCAATTGGCTAAGAATTGTTAATTTCCCCTCTGTTCTTCAGCGACTAATCGAGAAGCAGCATAGCGGTTCGGTTCTGTCAGAGATGACGTGCCTGAGTCTGCGTCTCTGGATGGAGTTTCCACAGTTCGGCGATCTGCTGCTTGGCATCCTCTTCCAAAAGTCGCCATGGCTCATCCCCCACTTCACTCTCAGGTTTGTCACATTTACCGCTGCTTGTGCCCAATTTCTCTGCCATTACATACTTGCGTGTATGTACGTGCAGTGTAACAGACGCCCGTTCTGAAAAATCTGCTGAGAGAATGCGGAAATACTATCAGAAGTAGCAGAGGACGTTTTTGCGCAAAGTGCACGGACAGTTCCATTCAATTTTATCCGCATTATTTTTTGAGGACCGACTATACAACTACAGTAGTACTAGTAACATTTGCAACCTGCAAGTGCAATTTGGGCATGCGAAGGATTCGAACCCTGGAGCTCTCGCGTCTCGGTCGAGCGCCCTAAACCACTGAGCTGCACACTTATGTAGACTGAAGTTTGGACGACCTTTTCGCTTTCAGTGATCGATTGAACTCGGCCGAAGAGAGCGCCTCGTATCTTGGGGAGCAGGAATGTTTCGCCAAATTCTTCGCCACTCTCCTGCTGCCGTCTGCCTCTTCTCCGTCTTCTGTGTCACTGCACAGGAGATCCATGGCTGCCGTGGTTGTACTGGGGCCGCAGACGGCGTGGCGCTTTGTGGCGGATGTACTCAACGCTCCGCCCACCCCATACGCCTCCGCTCTCGTGCTCAGGGAAGTTCTCACGGTAAGTAACGCTGCAGTATTCTTGCTTGTTGTTATGTAGGGCGTGTTAGCCATCTGGATAGCGATGGTTGTGTACCTTAACACCTACCCGAGGAAGCCGTCATTGTAGTCAACAACTTTTACTTTAGTTGTTCGTTTCGGATCCGACAACAACAGTACAAAATCCGACAACAATCCGACAACAAACGAACAACAAAAATAAGAGTTGTTGACAACAATGACGGCTTCCTCGGGGTAGGTGTTAAAGGCAAGGGGTCCCCTAACACCGACTTTCGAATTTTGAGTTCAAACCAATTTTATCATAAACTATATTTTTATTCGAGTCTATTGCGCACAAAACCGCTTTTCAAAAATTCTTATCCGTTCCCAGTTATTCGATGATAAAAATCGACTAAATTTTAGTACTGAAGACGGAGTTGGGAACCATAAGGTAATTGGTTTGAACTCAAAAATTCAAAAGTCGGTGTTAGGGGACCCCCTTGCCTTTACAAAACCAGACAGAGTGTGAAAGTCTTAGGGCTGTTCTGTTTTGGTTTTCTCTTCCCCTTCTTTTTGGGGACGGTTTGTTGGTGTGTTGTTGTTGCGTTTTGGCTGTTTTGGAGTTGCGCGTGGCGTTGTTGTTGGCGGCTTGTGTTTTGTGTGTGTGGGTGTGTGTTTTTGGTTTGGTGGGTTGGTGGGGTTGTGTTGGTGTGTGTGTTTGTGTTGGGGGTTGGTGTTGTTTGCTGTGTCTGGTTTGTTGGATAGCTGCTTTTGTTTGTTTTTTTGGAGGATTGTTTTTTTTTTTGTTTTATGGATAGCTCTTTGTTTGGTGGTTGTTTTGTTTCTGTGTGAGGATGATAGATTATGATATGGTGCGCTATGTGATGATTTTTGGCTTCGCTGTTTTTTTGGTGTTTGGGTTGCGTGGTTGATGGTGGCGTTGGGGTTGTTTGGCGCGGCTTGGGGATAGTGCGTTGGGTGGTTTGTTGTGCGTTGGTGTGGTGCGTGTGTGGGGATTTTGGATGGATGTTGAGGTGGGTGTTGTGTTGGCGCGTTTTTTTGTGTGGGTGGTTGTTTGTGGGTGAGGGGAATTGGGGTGAGCGCTGTTGTGGTTTGTTGGTTTTGTTTGGGGGTTTTTTGTTTTGGTTTTGTTGGTTCTGTTTTTTTTTTTTTGTTGGGGGAGGTTTTGGGGTTTTTGGGTTGTGGTTTGTTTGTGGTGTGGGGCCCCTTGCTTTAACACCTACCCCGAGGAAGCCGTCATTGTTGTCAACAACTCTCTACTTTTGTTGTTCGTTTGTTGTCGGATTGTTGTCGGATTTCTGTACTGTTGTTGTCGGATCCCAAACGAACAACAAAAGCAAAAGTTGTTGACAACAATGACGGCTTCCTCGGGGTAGGTGTTAAGGTACACAACCATCGCTATCCAGATGGCTAACACGCCCTACATAACAACAAGCAAGAATACTGCAGCGTTACTTACCGTGAGAACTTCCCTGAGCACGAGAGCGGAGGCGTATGGGGTGGGCGGAGCGTTGAGTACATCCACCACAAAGCGCCACGCCGTCTGCGGCCCCAGTACAACCACGGCAGCCATGGATCTCCTGCGCTGAGGAGTGACACAGAAGACGGAGAAGAGGCAGACGGCAGCAGGAGAGTGGCGAAGAATTTGGCGAAACATTCCTGCTCCCCAAAATACGAGGCGCTCTCTTCGGCCGAGTTCAATCGATCACTGAAAGCGAAAAGGTCGTCCAAACTTCAGTCTACATAAGTGTGCAGCTCAGTGGTTTAGGGCGCTCGACCGAGACGCGAGAGCTCCAGGGTTCGAATCCTTCGCATGCCCAAATTGCACTTGCAGGTTGCAAATGTTACTAGTACTACTGTAGTTGTATAGTCGGTCCTCAAAAAATAATGCGGATAAAATTGAATGGAACTGTCCGTGCACTTTGCGCAAAAACGTCCTCTGCTACTTCTGATAGTATTTCCGCATTCTCTCAGCAGATTTTTCAGAACGGGCGTCTGTTACACTGCACGTACATACACGCAAGTATGTAATGGCAGAGAAATTGGGCACAAGCAGCGGTAAATGTGACAAACCTGAGAGTGAAGTGGGGGATGAGCCATGGCGACTTTTGGAAGAGGATGCCAAGCAGCAGATCGCCGAACTGTGGAAACTCCATCCAGAGACGCAGACTCAGGCACGTCATCTCTGACAGAACCGAACCGCTATGCTGCTTCTCGATTAGTCGCTGAAGAACAGAGGGGAAATTAACAATTCTTAGCCAATTGAGCGTTAACAAATTGAGCGAACCGTATTGTACCTACCAGGATGCAGTTGGCCATGGTGAACATGCAATAGTCTTGAAAGGCCGTCGTTTTGAGCGGTTGGACGCTTTTGCCGCGTTGGAAACTGACGCGTTTGCCGTGCAGAAGATCCATCAGCTTCCGCGTATTCTCGCCTTGAAGACTGGCGCTATTAATGGTCACAGTGATGCCCTTCTTCAATTCCAACGCGTAATGCTTTATCTGAATTAGCATACACACGTACGTACATATACATACAGTACATAGATAAATAGTTACTGCGGGGTTTTCAGTAGTTTTTATACCAACCAAGGGGCTTTTGCTGATTTCGTTGACCGTCTCCTTGACAAAGCGCAGCTTCCTCTGTAGCTGCAGACAGAGACGCCAGCGCTCCGGTGTCACACCAGGCGGCGTCCTAGGGCGCACAGAGTTGCTCTTACTATTAGCAGCACTCGGCTCCGTCTTCTTCGTCGCTTCGCCATCTTTCTTCCTCTCTGAAATGCGATCTAGATATACTACCGTGCACAATATAATCCGTTAGCTAGAAGCAAGGTGACTTGTGCACTGCAAGTTCGTCGCGAGGATTATTAGCCTTTACACATGTAAGTGCGGCATACTACGGCAACTTCTCTCCCGAAGCGCTAAGCTGCACTTCATCGTATTGAGCGTCGTCGTATTTGTGGTGTAGAAGCAGGGAGAAAGGGTGTAGCAAGCAGCACACGGTACTATCGTGTAAGGCTAATAATACATTCAGTAGAGTAGTACTGTAGAAGTACGGTACAGGCATTGTCTAGGGTGCATTGCATACACAGTACATATACGTTGCTCTTCTGCTTCAGCCAATGGTGGTGAAATTTCCACGGTCCGCGTAGCTCTCTGATTATTCTTTGCATCTCCAGTTTGGTTCGACATCGCCGCTTCCGTAGGTGCGTGGTCTAACACTGACAATTGTACTTCCGTATTGACCACGGCAGTTGACAAGGTAGCAGCAGCATCAACCAGTGTGGAAATGGTAGGCAGCACGGCTGATGGGCGAAGGCTGAACACAAAAAATGCATTGGATGTCGTTGATTGATAGGTCACGCAATGAACCTCCACAACAGAGATAGTCCGCGAATTTTCATGCATGGTACAGTGACGGACGGACTTACTATTCAGACGGACGGACGGACTAACTATTCAGAAGTACTATTGGTCACAGCTAAGCTACATACTTACAGTACGAATCTGCACTAACTAACACCACACAAAAAATAACTCAGGATCTAGCCAACGTAGCGCAAAGCGGTTAAAAATCTCTCGATAAGATTCAGCGGGATTGAAAATAAAAAACCGCATGCGTCTACGTGTCCTCTGTGTCGAGAAATCCCCAATTTCCTTAAGTACTAAAAAGGTACACTTTTTCGATTATTGCACATAAATGAACAAGCCGAAAAAATTTTTTCATTAAAACTAGCCTATCCTATGTAAAATTTGGCGTAGATTTCAATAAAAGTATCGTTTATCCAAAAAATTTAACCCCTACCCAAAAATTTTCAAAAATATACAAATTTTGCAAAATTATATACTAGGGGTTAAATTTGTTTAAAACACAGATACTGTTTTTGAAATTTACACCAAATTTTACATAGGATAGGCTACTTTTAATGAAAAAGTTTTTGCGGCATTGTTCGTTTATGTGCAATAATCGAAAAAGTGTACCTTTTTAGTATATTTTCAGTACATTTAAAGAGGGCCTCGCACAAAAAAGTTGTTGTCGCGAAATAAAAAAATAAATAGTCCGAATATATGCAATTTTTAATGACAAATTTAAAAATAAAAAGAAAATTTTAAAAATTCCTTAACAGTCGGTTTTTACACGCATTGAAGGGTTTGGAGGCCCCCTTAGACCTTAAAAACGTCCGATATGTAACTTCTTAACCCCACTATCAGATTCCCCATTAAATTTGCTACAAAACCATACCGTATTGACCTGGATAAATAACCCCCCCAATGCATAACCCCCCCCAATGCATACCCCCATATTGCAAAACATAAAAAATGCCCTATGCATACCTCTGCAACCATACCCCCATATGTACTGTACAGTACCTGAACCTACCTATGTAAGCTGGTCATATAGTACACATAGCCACTCCCACACCAAGCTAAGATGCCTATAAGCCAGCTTGGGGGTGTATTGTACTCGAATAACCGTGTGGTGACCTCAATTATGCCCTAAAACACGTGCTTTTGACCTAAAAAATATGCCTCTGCGCACCTCTCAAAAACATAAAAAATGCCCCATGCATAACCCCCCCAATGCATAACCCCCCCTATGCATACCCCCATATGGGACCTCTCAATTTTTGCATACCCCCATGGGGCTATGCACCGGTAAATACGGTACTGCTTTTCCCTAGAGGTGGACCACGTATCTACTTATAAATAGAGGAGCTGTTCGTCCGTCCGTCCGTCCGTCCGTCCGTTCGTCCGCGAGAGCGCTAACACCAAGTAGGAGCGTTCACGAATGACATAAGGGGTTGTGATAACAGAAGTAGGCGAGTTCCGTGAATGACATGTAGTATGAAGAAAATGTTCACGAATGACGTCATAAAAGGATGATGAAATAGGATGTGATTCACGAATGACATAAAGGGTTGCGATAACAGAAGTAGGCGAGCTCACAAATGACAGTGAAGAAATGTTCACGAATGACGTCGTAAGGGTATGATGAAATAGGATGAGACGTCATCCACTCAAGGAGAGTTAACGAATGACATCAAGAGTATAGAGGAGCTAACAGAAGTAGGCAAGTTCACGAATGACATATAGTATGAAGAAAATGTTCACAAATGACATCGTAAGGGTATGATGAAATAGGATGTGACATCATCCGCTCAAGGAGAGTGCACGCCCAGGAAGAGCGCTAACAGAAGTAGGAGAGTTCACGAATGACATAAAGAGTAGAGGAGCTGCGCTAACAGAAGTAGGCGAGTTCATGAATGACATATAGTATGAAGAAAATGTTCACGAATGACGTAAAGGGTATGATGAAATAGGATGTGATTCACGAGTGACATAAAGGGTTGCAATAACAGAAGTAGGCGAGTTCACAAATGACATGAAAGAAAATGTTCACCAACGACGTCGTAAGGGTATGATGAAATAGGATGTGACGTCATCCGCTCAAGGAGAGTTAACGAATGACATCAAGAGTATAGAGGAGCTAACAGAAGTAGGCAAGTTCACGAATGACATATAGTATGATGAAAATGTTCACGAAATGGACGTCGTAAGGGTATGATGAAATAGGATGTGACATCATCCGCTCAAGGAGAGT
>JASAMW010004377.1:0-45052 GCA_030247985.1 Epsilonema sp. ZAB3_2 | reverse complement strand
AATCTGCGGACCCTTAAGCTTCACACCAGACGATAAACCGCTCGCAGGGGAGGCGCCGACGGTCAAAGGATTCTTTTATGGACATGGATTTGATTTGGGTGAGAATGGGGGGTGCATGCTGCATGCATACGCCAAGGTACATCCAACACTGCAAGCAAATAAACCAGACAAAATTTGTGGCCGTAGCAAGCCTGATGATAAAGAAAGCTTCTTTTGGCATCTACGCTTACACGGCCCATTCTCATCGGAGAGAATGCGCTGGGCGTACGCTCAGCGTGTCCATGGCTCGACAATATGTAAATGCATGGAGAGAGAGCCATGGATGAGCCGGGCAAAATTGCTCGATGTACTCGGGTAAAGTTACTCAAATTTTTGCTCTGACACCAGTGGTTCCTTATGTGAATGAGCTATTAGCCGCTTGCGAGGTTACGGTACATTTCACGGAAGGATAGCACAAATTGCAGGGATGATGATGGGTGGTGGAGCGGGTCGCGAACTCGCCAGATGGGTCATCGACGGACGCCCCAGCCTCCCTCTGCACGGCTGGGACATTCGCCGGTTCAATCCGCTGCTGGTCGAGCAACCGCGCTGGCTCTACGAACGCTGTCATGAAAGATTCGCCACGATTTACAAAGCCGTCTGGCCGAAAGACGAGCCGTTGGGAGGACGCGACTTGAGCCTCAAGTCGCCATTTCATGACCAGTTGGCGACCGATGGCTGCTTCTTTCAAGAACGCCACTCCTGGGAAAGGGCCGGCTGGTTCAGCAGCAATGCTACCGTACTACGTCGCGATAAGTTTATTTTGACGGGCAGGTCCTAGGAGAGTGTCTGATCGCTACATAGTTAGTCGCTGGTTGGTCGCGATCAACCAGCGACCAACCGGCGGTCAGACAATGTCCGGGGCCGAGGAAAGATCACAAAAATATTCAGTTCAAGAAACAGCTCCTGCTGAACTTTACTGTACGTGCACGTGGTACCATGCCTATATGTACGTTTGCCATTCGTTTCTGTACGCACACATTTTTTAGAATTTTTTTACGCCAAAGTCAAACCAAACCATTACGAAAACTGTGTAAACTGATCGCGACGTAATCAATCAGAAAAAGGAGCGTCAACGCTAACCGTTTCTCCACCGCCCCCCTACGACTTCTACGGTGCATACGGGCACCAGAAAACGCCGGACACCGACCCCTACCTGAAGGGACTGAGCTACGATTACAGCTTTGATTTCCCCGGTCACTTTCACGTCATTCGCAACGAAGCGCTGGCTTGCCGACGAGGCGTGGTCGCCTTCGACATGTCGTATTTCGGCAAATTCTACCTGACCGGACCGGACGCTCAAGCTGCCGCAGATTGGATTTTCACAAATGACGTCCGCAAACCAGCGGGAAACACCGTGTACACCTGCATGCTGAATCACTTGGGCTTGACGGAAGCGGATTTAACCGTCACCATTCTTAACCCGTCGGATGCAAACGAGGATACTTCTGCGGTGAACCCGGTATTTGACGGAGAAAGTCCCAAATTTTACATTTGCGCTGGCGGCGGAGCAGCCAACCAGGACTGGGTCCATATTCGAAATGCCATTCACGATAGGGGCTTTCGAGCTGGCCTGCACGGCATGACAGAAGATATTGGCTTGTACAGTATTCAGGGCCCCAAAAGCAGAGAGCTTCTGCAGGTACTTACCTTAGGTACGTACAGAATGCATTGGATTGTCTGCCCTTTGCCACACACTCCAAAATTTAATGTAATTACTGCGTTTTACGAAATTTTGAAGGAGGCGGCCCCGTTTGTGGATTGGAATGACGAGGCGTTTCCATTCGGCACCCACAAACTCGTGAAAATCAACGGTCATCAATTGCGCGCTCTTCGACTGTCATTTGTTGGAGAACTGGGCTTCGAACTGCACATTCCTCGTCAGTCCTGCCACGCCATCTACCGGCATCTCTGGGCGGTAGGGTAAACTGGGAGAAGTTGGGCTGCCAAACTAGAGAGAATCTTCCACCACCGGCAGATGACTTCTTGAATCCAGCAGGTTGACATGCAATGTGAAGGTGGATGTAGAGTATGTGTGTGCATAGTACATACATTTCCATTGACCACATCCAACTTGGCAGTCGAATTTATCCCAGCTTTCCCTCGGTCACAAATTCGGACTGAGAAACGCAGGTTACCGAGCTTTGGAGTGTCTTTCCGCCGAGAAAGGTTATCGTTTCTGGGACACCGATCTACGTCTTTGCGACACGCCACTTGAAGCTGGTCTGGGGTTCACTTGCAAGCTGAGCTCAGATGTGGACTTCTTGGGTCGATCGGCGCTTGAAAGGCAGAAGAAGGAGGGAGTAAAAAGGCGTCTGCTGTGCGTGCTTCTTGACGAGTAAGCCGAGTTCATATGTGTTCATGACGAGTTCCTGACGAGTTTGTGTTTGCCTTGAAGGAAAAGGATGCTGCATGGTTTGGAGACTGTCTACCGCGATGGTCAAGTGGTGGGATATACGACGAGAAGCGAGTACGCCTTCGTACTTGACAAGCCGGTAGCTTACGCCTACATTTCCAGACCGGATGGTCAAGCGGTCAAAAACGACTGGATAAAGTAAGAATGAAACTTTTCGACAATGAAATCTTGGCTTGTTTTTGCTCGTTTGCTTGCTTTATAATATTTTGCTCGTTTGTTTTGTCTGTTTTCGGTCCGGCACATACGAGTTGGAATTCTTGGGTCAGAAATATTCGGCAAACGTTCACTTGAAGCCACCGTTCGATCCTGAAAACAAGCGAGTGAAGGGCATATATGAATGACTGATATTCTCTTCTCTGTTCAAATGCGATGTTGTTTTGGGTCAGTCTTGTGCAATAATAAATTTGGGGAATGGGGATGCGCGCTTTTTCCTTTACGCTTCGTGTACTGGAAAACGCTCAGCCCGCAATTTTGTTTAGGAGTACATGCTTCGGTCTTCGGTCACGTGACGACGCAGCAGAGCGAGAGCAGAAGAACGGAAACGAACGGGAACGACAGGGCGACGGAAGGGGACGAAAACGAAACGAAAGAAAACGACCGAAACCACGGTCGTGCACGGTGGTGTCGGTTGCGGACGGACGAAGAAAGGAACAAATAAGCGGAAAGTGAAAGGCGGGCTAGAGTAGAGAAGGAGAAGGAGAGAGAAGGCCAAACCTCGCCTGCTTTTCCCTTTGTTCTTGGTTCCTTTCTTTCTCCCTCCTGCTTTTCCCCTTGTTCTTGATACTTTTCTTTCTCCCTCCTGCTTTTCCACTTGTTCTTGATTCCTTTAGAAAAGAAAGGAACCAATAACAAGGGGAAAAGCAGGAGGAACTCGTCCGGAGACGACAAAGATGGCCACGGTGCAGAAAAAAGCTCAGAAAGGAAAGACGAAGGGCTCGGAACAGGTACGTCCAGTTCCAGTACCTATGTACCTTTGTGTTGTTGTACAAGTATAGTAATGCGTTTGTAGTCCAACTCTATCCAATCCAACCGAAGAGGATGCACGGGATTTTGTAGCAGTGGGATGTTTGTTGTTGTTTGTTCTCTTAGAAATGGCAGGAAGTGTTTCCCGCTTCCTTGGCCAAACAAGCGGAGTCGCTGGAATTCATGAAACGTCTGGCTTCCGTCAGTCTGTGCACGATCCTCAAGCTGCGATCTGTATTCCCCGCGGATAGCTTTCTGCCCAAGCGGCTTCACGGTACGTAACGTACACTAGTGTTTTTGCATGTTGATTGCTGTTATGTCACGTTACGTACATACAGTTCGCGAGCTAACCCTCTGATTTACACTTTCAGTGCGAATAGAGGGGTCAGCTCGCGACCACTTGAGTTCTTAGCGCAAGTAGCGAATAGGCGCCTTGTTCAGGCACGTTTTTTGTCTTAGGTGGTACAATGGTCACATTTAAATGAGAGACTACAGAGATAAGTAGTCATAGAATGGCTTTTTACCGTAAAATATCATTGGTAGATCTCAGTGTTCTCTCAGTGAACTTGCGTTTAGGTTTGGATATATGGCAAGACGACAAAGTATTCGTGTGATGTGTGATCTGTTCATGTTTTAGGCGTGAAGATCCAGGTTTTGAAGGGCGTTGACGATCCGAGTCGCGACATGATCAACTGCTTGTTCGGTGCTTTCCAAGCTATGGAAATGGGATATGTACGTAGCCTGCGAGAACTACTTCAAATACAGAGAAACTAGATACTATTTTGTGCACTATTGGCCAGTTGCGCTAAGCTCCTGGGTGGTCGAGAGGTGACCCGGCACGGTATTTAGGAAAAGTTTTGATCCGATGGTGCCCACGGGGTCGTCGATGTTTTTGAGCCATTTGGGTGCGAAATAGGAGCGAGAGAAGAATAATGAAATAAACGACGACTCCGCTGGCATCGACATAAATACACTGAATACCGCGGGCGTCATTGAACTGTACTAGGGCGGCGGATACTGTGCAGGCTGCGCGCGTAGCGTGTAGTGAATGTACGTGCCTTGTCGCTTTTCCAAACCACGTGAAAGACGGAAACGAGAATGCGCGCGCATTCAAAATTTTTAGCAGAAAAAAAACGAAGAGTAAAACAACAACAAAGATTCTATTTCCGTCCGACTCGCCTACTTTTCAAAGGTCCTGACCTTTTACCAGACCACGTGCATATTTACACACCTTTTTGGACGGCGACAAGGCATGAAATGAATAGGGTACTATGGGGTAAACCCGGACACCTAAGCTTTTTTGTGAACTTGCCGCTTCAGCAAATGATGAACATGGTAGCTCATTTGAAAGAGGAGAGTTCAAGTAATCGATTGGTAGAATACTTGTCCCAATCGGTCGTACGGCTGCTGAGATATATTCGGTGTCCGGGTTTAGCCTCGTGTTCGGGTTTACCCCATATTACCCTAACTTTTCGTTCATTCTTGGTTCTCTTCCAGTTGCGTCAGCTCATCGTAGCCTTGTATCTGGACCCTGCTGATCCGGACACCGCTGTGGAGACCTACACCTTCAATTTCGACTACGCCGCCGATGGGAAAGCGGGCTTGGGCAAGATGGGGCTGTCTCTGTTGTCGAGCAAGAGCGCGCAGAAGAACATGGCCGAGTGGGCGGCTGAGGGGGGCTTGAAACACACGAAGAAGCAGACGACCAGCTTCCTCACTTCACTCACCATGCTGCTGGCCATGATGCAACCCTTGCCCGACAGGGTCTACTGCACCATCAAGCTCACCTACTACGACGAACGTAAGCGACTATTCACGATATGCGGTAACGCGATTGGGTTGGTCGATGGCGACCCCGCGGTATTATGTGAAAGTTTGGATCGGTGTTTGCGGGGTCGTCGACGTCATCTGTTGTCAGTTCTTCTTTTTACTCGCTCCTATTCCGCTCCCAGATGCTTGAACAGGGTCGACGACCGCGCAGACACCGATCCAAAGTTTCACTAAATACCGCGGGGTCGCCATCGACCAACGCAACCCAATTGCGTTACTGCATATGGTCCATAGTCTGACCCGTATGTAGGAGTTGGCAGTGGGACTCAAGGCGTGTTGCGTTGTTTGCAACGCCGTCCCGCTGCTTTCTGCTTTTAGCTGCGCACAGCGCACGGGAGAAGGAGGAAAAGGTGGAGGAAAATGTCATGTACTCCTGAAAGGTACATACTAAACCTGTCAAGGAGTCCGTGGCGCAGGAAACTAAACAGTCATGAACACCTTGAGAAAGAATATATAGGAGTCCTTGTGGTGTTGTGGAGATCGCAAAACGAAACTCTGTAAACAACGCAACACGCCTTGAGTCCCACTGCCGAATCTTACTGGCCAGACTACCTATGAGGTGCTACAGCTACACGTACGTAGTATGTGGGGGATATGGGAACCTGAAAGCCTTCTTGCACCCCGAATTACCCCTTCCCTGTCCTGTAGTAGTGTGCAAGGTGTAGGGTACTGTGGGCGTTGGCTGTGGGGTAAACCCGGACACGGGGGTAAACGCGGACACCTAGTATATCTCAGCAGCCATACGACTGATTGAGACAAGTATTCTCCAATCGATTCCTTGAACTCTCCTCTTTCAAATGAGCTACTACCATGTTCATCCTTTGCTGAAGCGGCAAGTTCAGAAAAGCTTAGGTGTCCGGGTTTACCCCGTGTCCGGGTTTACCCCATAGTACCCTATGCCTCACCAGGTTTTTGAGGGGATTTTACGATCCCATGTCCTTTTTGTCCGACTCAGTGAGTGGGGCGCTTCAGACGTGAACTCCGAATTCGCTCCGAATTCTGAGCTCTGACTATGCTTCAACATGCAAAATCTCCGAGTTCGCACCGAACTCGCTCCGTTTATCCAAGCGTGCGTGTGAACAACCGAGTTTGTAATTCGAAGACGTGTGAAATAATTGACTTTCGTTTTAGTTCAAAACGAAGTCATTCCAAACTCGGTCCGAATTCGCTCGGAGCAACTCGGAGCACGTCTGAAGCGCACCACTGAGTGTTTTGGCTTCTATTGCTTTTGCAGGTACGCCGGCGGACTACGAACCCCCGTTCTTCATCGCCACGAAGACGCCGCATTTCCGTTTCCCCGACGGTATGGTGCCCTGCGAAATGGGAAGTTCTCGAGTCAACACAAAGCATCACTGGTATGCTCCTATTGTAGGTATTTCCTACATACACCGTCAGTCAATGCCGTATTTACCGATGTAGGCCTATAGCCCCTATGCATAGCCCATATTGGCAAAACATAAAAAATACCCTGTGCATAGCCCCATATGTACTGTCCGATTCAATATAATGACCGAAGTCCGTGTACTTTCCGAAATTTCCGCCATTCTCTGCTTTCACCATGGTATTATTCTCACAATACGTTGTTGTTTTCTTTTCAGGGCCAAATTCAAGATGGCTTCGCTGTACATGGAGGATGGAGATGAGGCGGAAGAGAAGCAAGTGGGGCTTAAAGAGCCGGAAGACATCGTGGATGATGGTACGTAGGAAGGAGCAGTGTTTACTCGTATTTACCGGTAGATAACCCCCCCCCCCCCCCCCCCTCATGTATAACCCCCCCAATGCATACCCCCATATTGGCAAAACATAAAAAATGCCCAATGCATAACCCCCCCCCCCCCCTATGCATGCCCCCATATGTACTGTACAGTACCTGAACCTACCTATGTAAGCTGGTCATATAGTACCCATAGCCACTCCCACACCAAGCTAAGATGCCTATAGGCCTGCTTGCGGGTGTATTGTACTAGAATAACCGTGTTTTGACCTCAATTATGCCCTAAAACACGTGCTTTTGACCTAAAAAATATGCCTCTGCGCACCTCTCAAAAACATAAAAAATGCCCCATGCATAACCCCCCCCCCCCCCCCCCCCAATGCATAACCCCCCCCCCCCCCCCCCCCTGCATACCCCCATATGGGACCTCTCAATTTTTGCATACCCCGCATGGGGCTATGCACCGGTAAATACGGTACTACTGTGGGGTCATTTCGGAAATGTACAGTATGCGTGTGGTACGTTGGCATTGACAAAGCGCCCTTTGCATATACCTATCTATAGCCCTGCATGGGGCTGCATTGGGCATTTTTTGTTTTGCCAATGGGGCTATGCATGGAGCTATGCACTGGTAAATACGGTGCGCAGTCGGTGCTGGAGAGAAAGAAGGGAGCCGCCCGCTGCCCGTTTAGCGCAGAATGCGTTTCCCTTCACTTTCACGAGAGAGGAAAAGGCGTAGGCCTAGTATTCCGCGCAAAACGGGCAGCGGGCGTATGGTCTCTTCCGACCAACTACCGACTTTGTGTGATGATGATGTCCCATTGGTGCGCTGATGTATGTCCCATTGGTGCGCTTCAGACGTGCTCCGAGTTTGGAAAGACTTCGGTTTGAACCGAAACGAACGTCAATTACTCGTACGTCATCGAACTACAAACTCGGTTGGTCACACGTACGTTTGGAAAAACGGAGCGAGTTCGGTGCGAACTCGGAGATTTACTACATGTTGAAGCATAGTCAGGGCTCCGAATTCGGAATTCACGTCTGAAGCGCACCATTGTGGCGCATACTGCAGCTGGGATAACTGATAGCGATGATGTTTCAGCTCTGGGTAGGGTGGAGGAGGAGGAGACGCCGGATCGAGCGCGCGGCAAGGCGATGGGCGCACTTCGCAAGCCGATGGTCACCACCCGCTCCAAGCACAACAAGGAGGAAGTGGGGGGACGCCCCGGAGGCAGCGGCGTAAGTCTCTACATGCTGTCTATGTAGGGTACTGTGGGGTAAACCCGGACACGGGGTAAACCTGGATACCTAGCTTTTCTGAACTTGCCACTTCAGCAAATGATGAACATGGTAGTTCATTTGAAAGAGGAGAGTTCAAAGAATCGATTGGTAGAATACTTGTCTCAATCGGCCATTGCTGCTGAGATATACTAAGTGTCCGGGTTTACCCCCCTGTCCCGGTTTACCCCACACTACCCTACTATCTGAATGCAATATTTGCCTTTTGGAGGCTCTGAGTACAGTTGCTTCACCGTACATCACAATACAATACGTACGTACACACAAATGTGACTTGCAGAAAACCCACGCAGCATGCTCGTTGTGTGTGAGTGTGCCTGCGCTTATTTTAGACGAAGCGACGACACGAACCGGATGGCGTCAACTACGGCAATTTCGCAGCTGCGCAGTGGAATCTGTCCGAAGGTAAAATTGTTTGCTGCCATATATAGTGGATAGGCCCAGGGGTTGTACAGAGCGTCTCATAATACACCGAACACTTTTGGGTGCATACTCTGAAACATGTAGGTACAGAAATTTCACCTAAGAATATGGTCCACATACAGTACATACTTTGGATATTGCGACGGTTTCAATCTTGAAGCTTCTTTAGTATGGGAAAAAAATTGAGGTCTTAATTTTTCAAGATACCCAGTTCCATGCGTTTGCAATTCAGGCACTGGGGCTAATGATTGAGATACATATTTCTGGCATTTTGGGACATCTTCTTTCATTTAGGAAGCCCAAAATTTTTTAACCGTGACCATGGCCTCAGACCATGAGACGTTTTACTGCACTTTTTACTTCTGATTAGATTACGACTCTGAAGATGCTCCGTCTACTGGCGGCAAGAGGGCGAGGAGAGGCGAGCATTCGCAAGGCTGAACAACGAACAGCGTCATAATATTGCTACGAAGTTCGAATAGAGCAAACAAATGAAAATAAAAATGCCCAAGTCCGTTTTCACCCTCCTTACTTTCTTGTTTGGTTTGATATTGTACATAATTTAGCGCTGTTTGTACATAATATTTGTGTGCCCACATGGCTTCTGGTTCCTGGTTTGTTCCGCATGCACTGTACATACGTAACATAGTTTTTCACGTTGCGATCTGATTTGTTTGTTTTGTTCTTGTCACATTCTTTGGTCATTTATTGTTGTCATAGCAGTATTGAAGATGGGTACGTGTCTTTAGCGTATTAAAGTAGGTATTTGTTGCATTGACAAGCGTTCTGGAATGACAACTGATCACAGTTTTTATTTGGCATGGAATGTGCTCCAAAATCGGTGCATAAATTTTTTGATTCCGTCACATCCCTACGGTATGTAACACTACGTTACGTAGCTATTTTGGATTGTGGTGAAGCACAGCGGAGTTCTCATAGTCGTTGCATCATGAATGTCGCATATGTGGCTCTGTGGATATTTTTTTTTTTTTTTTAGGCCAATCTCGCGGGTGTGTGCTTTTTTTTTTTTTTTTGTTTCATCAGGGTGCAGTGGTAGTGACCGTTGGTCCAATTGTCACAGGAACCGGGGTACTGCTGCCAGCGCTGCTGGTAGTGATAGTTGGAGTTGTGGTTGGAGTTGGAGTTGTGGTGGTATTGGCCGGGCATGGGATGGGTGTCTTCCTACACCTGTGATATCCTCGAAACCACGTGTACCACCGTTTGTACCAGGGTGGGACGACTCGACAACATTCCTGTGAGTAGCAGGTGATTGCTGAAAGAAAACGAACAACCGAGGCCAAAATCTTATGGCATATTCAAATTCAATCTTCTTCGAGAAGGCTATGGCGCGTTCCAACGGACGTCCGTCCGTTCGTCAACCCATACTAGTAAGTGTTCACGGACGTACGGATCTACGGACCACGTCTGGTAAACGCGGCATAAAGGAACCATCAGTAGTTGTACGTTTGGTTCACTTTCATAAATACAGTTATTCCAGGCCGACCTAGATATGGCCAAAATATGGCCACAAGCATTTCGCAAAACAACGAATAGAATTTGATCTTACTCGTGGTTCCATTCTGACACTCTCCTCCCCTCCAGTAGTGCGCTTCTGCTTTCCAGAAGCAAGCGATCAAGATGACGGCACACAAGACGTAAGTTTGAATTCTTAGGTTCATGATTTCCAACCACAATGAAAGGACGAACAGAACAGGAACAGACACGAAAGTATGGCAAAGCACAACAACTGCTTTTCTCAGATGAATACTTTGCGACAAAAGGGAGCAGCTTTTCTCAGACTCTTTCCTTTATATATTTATACAGACAGATTTGAGTGGGCTATTGGTTTACGCTAGGCTTTTCAGCGTGGGATATGCAGATAAAGCAATGGGATCCATTCTATTGTCAGTCCAGGATACGACAGTTACGCCTTCCTGGTTAGCCTCAGACAGGGCGTTGCCTGCCTATCAAGCTTTATCAGACATCCTGATCTTTTCTTGTTCTGTTTTGTTCAGCCCAAGGACCATACCATCCATAAAGGTATTTATTTATTTATTGTGAACAATAGTCAAACAAGCAAAATAGGCCTACGTCACAAAGAAAGTGAAGGCGAAGGGTCACAATACATATTACAGCTATTATGCCAAAGTAGCCAAATGCCAAACATTTTATGGTAGCCTCCGCTGCTATTATGCTGGAGTAAATTCTGGCACATGGGCAAAATGGCACTGCACAAGGTAAACGGCGCAAAGGGCGTTCGTAACTTTGCGAAAATTAGAAACGCACTTATGTCCATGGGAATAACGTGACTTCCGGTCGATCGCCCGATTCTAGAAACTAAAAGAAAGACCGATTAGAAGTTACTGTGTCCCTGTGTCCCTGTGTCCCTAGACTAAAGTCTATAGTACGTGGACTGGGTTACACTAGCTAAACCTAAACCTAAACCTAAACCTAAATTGCTAAACCAATAAACTATAAGCCAATAGAGTTTTCTTATACCGTGCGTGGTATTTTTATTACAAATTAACAAAAAAAATGCAAATCAGACAAGAAATTGTGATGAAAATTGTAAATTTGCGTTGAAAAACGCCAAAATGCGAAGAGAAATAAATCTTTATTTACAAATTGTATCAAAAATGCAAACAATGTAATCTTTGCCCACAATTGTGTCTTGTGTTTCACTCCTGCATACATAGGCTAGGCTTAGGCTTAGGCTTTGGGTGGCTGCATACATAGGCTAGGCTTAGGCCTAAGCCTAAGCCTGAGCCTGAGCCTAGCCTATTTATGCAGGAGTGGAACACAAGACACAATTGTGGGCAAAGATTACATTGTTTGCATTTTTGATTGCAATTTATAAATAAAGATTTATTTCTCTTCGCATTTTGGCGTTTTCCAATGCAAATTTACAATTTTCATCACAATTTCTTGTCTGATTTGCATTTTTTGTTGTTAAATTGTAATAAAAATGCCACGGTATAAGAAAAACTCTATTGGCTTATAAGTTTATTGGTTTAGCAATTTAGGTTTAGGTTTAGGTTTAGGTTTAGCAATTAGTGTAACCCAGTCCACGTACTCCTAGAGCGCGCGCTCCGCTTCGCTGCGCGCGCCCGTCGCCTTCACCCTTCAAGAGCGAAGCGGAGCGCGCGCTCTAGGAGTACGTGCCCAGTCTAGGGACACAGGGACAGATGTCTGTGCAGGGACACAGGGACACAGTAACTTCTAATCGGTAAAAGAAAGGGAAAAAAGAAAATTTTATTTCGATTTCATCATCATCTCACCATCATTTCATTAGGAAGCAGGCGGCTTGAAGACCACATTCTGTTTCTTCTATCCCACAGATTTTCCAGCATCTCTTCTTCTCTTCCGCTTCAAATATGCCAGGCGAATACACATTTTTCGGCGGTTCCAGACTTCTGACTCCATTCAGTGACGTGATAGGCCTTCGCATAGACCAGATCAATTTCGTGGCCTGTCTCTGGCTTTGCCTGCCTCTCTCTCTCCTTTATTATCACTATTTGCCTCCGGAGAAAGCAAGTCGACGGTCCAGACTTCTGTTCCCCTTCCTGGTAGGCCTAGCAATGTGCCTATTCTGCTTCGGTACTGCTTGCAAACACATTTTGGCAGATATCCTTCTGAACTACTTGATAATCCGCGCGGTACCTACGCGCTACGTGCACAAACTAGTCTTCGTGTCGACCATGTCCTATTTGTCCTTCATTCATCTGTACAGAGCTGTCTACTGTATCAGTAATATCGTAGACATTACCGGGCCTATGATGGTTGTGACTCAAAAAGCCACGTCTCTCGCGTTCAGTTTACACGACGGGCTGGTGAAAAAGCGGGAAAACCTGACCAAAATTCAAGCGCGTGAACTGATAGCCGAAGTTCCGTCCCTTCTCGAGTATCTGTCCTTCATGCTGCAATTTCAAGGCATTCTCTGCGGTCCCGCCTGTTTCTACTCCGACTACATCGAATTCATAGACGGCAAGCATTATCGATCCATTCTGCGCTCGCGCAATCCGGAAATTTCGATAAACGGCAACAATAATAAGGACAACACCAACAACCTGGTTCGTCCGTCTCCATACCGGGTAGTTGGGGAAAAGGTGGTCTGCTGCCTCTTCTTTATGATTCTTGCCGCCTTCGTGACGCCTTTGTACCCCGTGGAGCGTATCCTAAGCATGGAAGCTGCTAGCTGGGGCCTGGCGCGCAGATTCCTCTTTCTTTGGCTCGCCGGGTTCCTCGAGAGAGTGCAGTACTACTACTGCTGGATCTTGGCCGACGCGTTGCACAATGCGGCAGGGTTCGGGTTCAACGGGTACGACCCGGAGGGTCGGGCTCGATGGGACCTGGTGTCGAATGTGCACGTGCTCCAGTTCGAGCTAGGCGGCAATTTGCGCGAGAGTCTGGCCGCCTGGAACTGTTCCAGCGTGCAGTGGTTGCGCAGAATCAGTTTCGATCGGGTTCCCCCCGGCTATCGCACGCTGTCCACTTACGTTTTGTCGGCGTGGTGGCACGGTTTCTTTCCCGGCTATTACTTCACGTTTCTCACGGCGGCGCTCCTTACGCTCACGGCGCGCACGCTGCGTCGCGCTTTGCGTCATCGCTTCCTGGCGCGCGGCAGGTATGATTAGTTATATTTATATTGTTAGATAGAGGGTACTATGGTGTAAACCCGGACACCTAAGCTTTTCTGAACTTGCCGCTTCAGCAAATGATGAACATGGTAGCTCATTTGTAAGAGGAGAGTTCCAAGGAATCGATTGGTAGAATATAGTCGAAGAAACGATCAAGAGTTCGCTTGACAATTTTGCCGCTCCTGTGGCAATGTAACATTTCTAAAACATTCTAAACAAGAATTGCAATAGTTTTTGAAAAAGGGTCAAAAAGCCGGTTGCTATTCTTGTTTAGAATGTCTAGAAATGTTACATTGCCACGGGAGCGGCAAAATTGTCAAGCAATAGCAAACTCTTGATCGTTTCTCCGACTATACTATTGTCCCAATCGGTCTTTTATGGTTACTGAGATGTACTAGGTGTCCGGGTTTACCCCACAGTTCCCTACCTAATAGCCTCAACTGGGTATTTATTATGCATATGTTGACTCTATTTAGGTAAGACTACATAAGGGAAGAGAGACTTCTACGCCAGTTACTTAGTATTCGCTTCGTGTTCCATGCTACGCCGTTTTTGTCCCAATCGGGGTCCACAGACGGGTCCCCCGATCAGGAGGCCCTTTCTCTATTTTACATCGATCTACGGGGGCCCCGATTGGGACCAAAACGGCCGTAGCATAGAACACGACGCCAATACTAGCTGGCACAGTCTCTCTTCCCTTATGTATTCTTGATTTAGGGTATTAAGTATCCGTCTGCGTGCATGGCTTGTTTTACTACTGTTGCATAATTATGATATGTGTGTGGAAAAGAAAGTAGATTGCTTGCTTTGCTTGCAGGTGCTGGAAAGCCGTGTACGATTGTGCCACAACGCTGGCGCAAATGCTAGCCGTCGCCTATGTGTTTCCGCCCTTCACTCTCTTGCACTTCTGGTCGGCCGTCCACGTGTATCGCCGCCTCTACTGCTCACTGCACATCCTGTGCGTCCTGACGCTACTCCTGGTGCCTATTCTGCTCCCTGATGATGCTCCAACGTCAACGCAAGAAACTTCTGAGCAGAGTTCTTTGGAAAAGAAGAAAGAAGAGTGAAGGAAGGATGTGTTTTAACAGTTAAAACTCCATTAGAAGTTGGAACTGAAACTTTACTTTTTGTGGATCAAATCAAAATCAACTCTCAGTGATTATCAGCGGCTTTTGAAAATTTGGACGTGGAAATTATTTCTTTTCGAGTCAAGGCTCATTCACATTGAAGGGAAATGCGGGCGTACGTACCAGCTAGCGTGGCATGGCTGTCCATGCCTTTGTTATGTCGGACACGCCGAGCGTACGTACGGCCGCATGTATCCCTCCTATGTGAATGGGCGCAGACATTGGCACGGGTTCCCACGTGGGGAATTATAGTATTTTTTTGGTGACTGGCTTGTCTGAGGCAATACAACTTGTGTATGTCGGTAGGTGTCGATCTTCTTGCCACGCCACATACTTACCCCGTTATCCCAGGCCGATGTCTGCAATCGATGTTTTCACATGGGCTTTACACTTTTATGCTTACATACTGTGTTGTGTAATGTATGTGTGTACGTGGCGCTATTGTCTTATTGCATGCACGTGCTATTGCTTTTGTTGCCGTTGTGTGTGCTACATTCATGCTTGCTTGCTTATCATCGTGTTGTGATTCGGTGCAGGCCAGTTAAGAGTTATTATTTGGTTCGTGTCGTGGCTTCTTGTCTCTTCCTTTTCGGCATGGTTTATCCTTTTTACCTTATCCGGCGCTGTTACGTTTTGGTGGCATTGCTGTGCTAAAAGTATCTCAAAATAAAGTCGTTTTCATGGTCGAAAATGTGTTTTTTATCAATAATAATGGTCCACAGCCATTCCCGTAATTTTTAGTTCTATCTCTGATCTGATGGTGTGTTGCGTACTGTACGTATCAGTTCATTACCACAGACGTGGTGATTGTTTATGTGCAGGCTGTGCTAGCTAATACGCAATGCAACTGATGACATCTGTGTGGTGGTCCGCTTTATGCCGGGCACCCGGTACTGGTTACAGGGTTTTGCTACCGACCAGTGAATTCTGCATTTGTTGCGCTGGCAGAAGGCTAAAAGGCAGCAGCGCCAATGACTCCTCCAGGAAATCTCGATTCAAGATTGAAGACTCAATATTTGAGAATCCAGTGGCTGAATTGCAGAGATATTCTCAGGTACGTACGTACGTACTGTATATAAATATTGTGGTACATGAACGTACGTTAACTGCCTTGCTTGTTTGTATGCAATGACTGCTTCCAAAGAGAATGGGCATATTTTACTCGTCGCAAGCCTCTGGGAATGTCGCTTTGTACAAATGCTTTTGATTTTGCCCAGACAGGACTTGGAAAATTTTCACATTTTATTTGAAGCGTAGTGTTGTCGGTTCACTGAACATGCGGAGATTTCTAATGTGAAGGAAGGCTTGTTTGCGCAGAATAGCACAAAATTGCACAGGCATGTCAGTCCGTGTATGTGACGCAAGAATGTCTGTGTCGGGAAATCTCTTCATTATTCTCTCTCTCAGTGCACCGACTGAAAATGAACTAAGGATATACGTAATGCGTTTATGTACAGTATGTAAATACATACATACGTAAATAATGGTACCTTTTATGCTCTTCATTACTTTGATTGCAGAAATAGAAAGGAAGAGTAAGCAAATTCCCAGTGGCGTTATAAACTTGATTAAATACGTATGTACCATGTACGTAAGCTGAAGCGCTCTACGCACGTACGTATGCGTACGTATACTATGTGTATGTATGTATGTAGGTACCGTTGATGCTTGATGGAGAAGCGAGTTTCCAACCTACGAGGGAAGTTATGGAGTTTGCAGAGGTGCTTTTCGCAGATTTTGGCCGCAAAGGCGTGTACTACATCAAACGAGCTCGCAAGCCTGAGGACTGTCCACATACTGGGATGCCAGAAGTATGTATGTACACCTATATTTACACACTACACGTGCTATTGTGAGCGCTTGTAATTCATATTCATACGTGTTGTTATGGCAATAGCGTACGTATGGCATAGCGTCCGAGACCAGTGTACGTAAACTACGTAGTTCTAGGCATGTAAGGCGCGTTTGGCCAATCTGTCCCCGGACCGGTACCTGGTGGTGTGCCTAAAGTCCACAGCTTGACCGAGGGTAGCGGGTTCGATTCCCGTTCGGTCCTATTTCTTTCCTCCCTTTTCGGGTCCCGGCTATCTCCATACGGAACGCGTCAGGTCACATCACAGTATGTACTGTATTACAATTGCTGTTGATGTAGGCCTACGCGTGTAGTAGGGGTACTGTACATATTTTGATCAGATTGCTATGATGGGTTACAGTAACGTTGGCAAGTCTTCACTGATCAAGGCTTTGTTTCATCGCTGCCCCAATCTGAACATACAAACGTCGAAGACGCCGGTACGAGAATTAAGAAAGCTCACAAAAGTTTGGCAATATTACCATATGCTCTGGCGTATTACTGTTTGTACTGTACGTTTCAACTATTTCCACTGTTCAGGGTCACACGAAAACGGTAGACTTCTTCAATGTACACGACGCGTTCGTCTTGGTGGATATGCCCGGATACGGGTACAAGCAACCAGAGTCATTCGCCACCACAGTCGGAGCATACTTGAACAGAAGACAAAAGTACGAACCTCCCCATTTTTAATTTGAGAAGCTTGCAAAATAACCGCCATATATCAGTTCCGGAGGTCAGAAAACCTTACTTTGGGTGCAAATGTAAAATGCCCTCGTGTATTTCCCCCCCCCCCCCCCCCCCCCTCGTGTATCACCCCCTCGTATATAGCCCCATGAAGGGCCACTAACGTTTTGATAGCCCCAGGGACTATAAACGAGGGTTTACAGTTGTATGCGTACATAGAGTATGATGATGGTACATATGGGGTTGTTTGTATTGCAGCTTGCGTTGCGCCTTTCTCCTGTTCAATCCTGAGCAGGGCATGAAGGAGGAAGACGAAGTGGTTGTGCGGAAGTTGGAGGAGCTCCAGGTGGACTACTTTATTTTTAAGAGATGCGAGGACAAGAGAAGGAGAAGTTAGTCTGAAAAATTGGGCGGCCAGTGCGTGAGTCGAACACGCAGCGCAGTACGGGATTACGCCGCTCTTAGCGCACGACCTCATCTGACTGCACAGCTCAATTTCTCACATACTTCCGCTCTTGTACCTACTCACTGGGCTTGCACACGCTCTTTTGTTCCTATTCCAGCCTGTCCTGTGTTACAGGTAGACTACGCTCTGGTCATGACCAAAATCGACCTTTTCTCCCGTTCCCACAAACTACGCACGCTGCTGGAGATACGCAGACTAAGGGACACCTTTGCCAGACGACACTGCTATCAGCAGCCCTTCTTAGTCAGGTACAGTACGTACGTACGGCAAATATGTAGGTAGGCACAGAGTGAATAAGATCCGTGACTTTACCCTACATTTTGTCCTTTGGCTGTACGTACATATGTATGTATGTATGTGCATATTCCGTTCAAATTCCGAATTCGCGTCGTTATCTGACTATTCGTAACTAGAAATGATTGTGTTTTTTCTATGTCTACTATATGAGTACCATATTAGGGTGCTATGGGGTAAACTTGACCATCTAAGCTCCTTTGAACTTGCTGTTTCAACAATGATAAACCAAATATAGTCTGGGCCAGAGAGAGTTGGCTATGGGATGGGAATCAAGTCGTCCTGCGTAGTTTGCATACAACAATCCAATTGTGAATATCTATTTTATGCAACGCGACTTGTGTGCCATAGTTTAAACTCTTACTGGCCAGACTAGCTCATTTTGAAAGAAGAGAAAGAGTTCAAGGAATCGACTTGATATCCCGCTTGTCTCAATCGGTCCAATGGTTGCTGAGAAATGCAGCCCTGAAACTAAGGTGGCCGGATTTTCCCATGGCCGGGTTTATCCCACAGTACCCCACCCACATAGAGGATGTGTGCCATTGGTTGCTATGTGACCGACCGTTATGGCGGTAAATCATGCGGTTTTATGACTAATGGTGCGCGTCTGGTTGGGAATGAATGTTCGTCTTTTGTTTTAGTAGTGTGACTGGGGAAGGTCTCGGCTATCTGCAAGCGTTTATCGCCCATCTCTGTCGAAAACTGTGATATCTCAATGCGTATCACGTAACGTACTGTCAGATAAAGCATCACATATTTTGTACGTAGCCTACTTATTGAAAGAGTGTACAGCAGGTACTAAACTTATTTTTAATTTTAATTTTAACAGGTACTAAACTTATCTTAACTTATTATTTTAATTAAAATAGGGGATTTGATCGTTTGCACTGATATGTGATGTACGTATGTACGTAATATACGGGTAGTAGCAGAACTTCTGATATGTTTGTCGGTGTATGTCAGTTCGAATTTCTTCTGTCACGTTCAGATGTCTGCTTCGTGTCGCTGCTGCTTTGAAATTCGCCGCTTGAAGTCTTCGTTTTGTCGATTGCTCCGTTTCCAATCTGAAATAATTCGTTGTCACGCACCGTACATGCATTGCTTCAACAACACACAGCTCACATCGTGTTAGCAGCTTTTCAGGGGCAATATGTGCAAATTAAAATCATCAATATTTATGCTTGCTCTTAGTACGTATTTTTGCTGGAGGCTTATGCGTCCGTTTGTACAGGTACTGGATGCCTTTGATGTCATCCGCCGTTAGGCCAAGACGTGTCATGTACTTTCCGTATGTCGGATGCATGACGGCTTGTTTGTGCTGAGAATGCCTGAGACCGAGGGCATGACCCAATTCATGCAAAGCAACCTACAGTACATGGACAAGAACATGTATAGGCCTACCTACCTTTGTAATGTTTGCAAATCCAGTACAAATTATGTGCAGTGCATGGAACATGCTGTATGTACGTAGAAGGTTCGGTTTACGTGTGAAACTCATGTATGTACAGAGTGTCTCAAAATAAACCATCCACCTTTCCGGGCATGTAAGTCTGGAACGACATCTTAGATTTTCATGCGGTTTTTTGTATTTTCTAGCCAAGGCTTCAACAAGTAAGTGTACAAAATTTCAACTATGTGGTCCACATACTTCGGAAACTACGACGGGTTTAAATCTCGAACCTCAAAATCGACGTTTTCCTTTACTATGGAGAAAATATCGGTTTTTGTTTTTCAAGATACCCCGTTTCATGCGTTTGCTATGCTGGCACTGGGGATATTGCATGAGATACACATTTCCTAGCATTTTGGGACATCTTTCTTAATTACAAGGCTAATTTTATTATAAATTATGCACAGAATTACCCCTAAATCGGCACTAACAGTTCGAAAAACCTTGTTTTTGACCACTGGAGGAAAAAGGTGTTTGAGCAGCTTCCACTTGGCCTAGGAAGCTAAAATTTTGTACACATCTCAGTTGAAGCCTTGGCTACAAAATACAAAAAACCGCATTAAAATCTAAGTTGTGGTTCCAGAGTTACATGCACGGGAAGGTGGATGGTTTATTATGAGACACCCTGTATGTATGCATGTATGTATGTCAATGTATGTAATATAGGTAGGTATGCAATGTCACGTACATATCTGAGATCCACGCCTCGTTTCGGCGTCAATGTCCAAGGTTCGGATGCATCAAAATGGATCAATCCTTTCCTGGGGTAACCGCTGTGAGCAATGATTCCACCTGCAAAAGACGCAACTCGCAATTGGCACGTAAGCTAAGCTATTGGCTGAAATACGACACCTGTGCCATCGAATGGCTCGTGATCGCCATGTTGGAATCGTGCGAAGAATAAATCCAAATCTGCCGCTTTCTCATCCGCTTCTTCTCTGGGAAAAGTGAGATCTGTGAACGTGAGGCTGTTGTCACTGGCCTCTGACCACATATCCAACGCTCGGTTCAGTGTTGCACTGCAAATGTAATGTGTAGCCCTCATCTTCGTTCACTTCTTGTTGTGTTCGTACGTACAAAAACATTCAGTATCCATGTGCAGATGTACAAAAAGTCCATGTACAACAACATGCAGTATTCATTTGCAGATGGCAAGATTTGGCCACAAACAAAATATTAGGGTTATGATAGTGGCCTTACTGGACAATATTGAAGTCATTGGGGTTCTGAAACATGCCGTACGGATCTCTTAGCTTCCATCGCAACCTATTCTTGTTCCATATGACCCAATTTGCGACTACAACCGTACAAAGAGTATACAACACATACCGTCATACAACTGCGAGCTCGTACTGTACCAATATGTAGAATATTTTTCAACGTAAACCAATTCCTTACCGAATCGCTTTCCCCTTCTCCTCAGTTGCTCGCTTTTCAAGCACATGGGCTCTTCCAGCTGTTCATTAGGTGACAGTGGTATCAGCTGGTCCTCATCGTGAAACTTTACCAGTGGTGCGCAACTCGTAATGATTGGGCCAAATATGCTCAGCGTACAACAAACGTGTATAATCACTTGGGTTTCATCAAAAAGGCGCATTGTTTTTCATGATTTCTTCTTCAAAAAATCCACCGTCTCAACTGTTTGAGAGTCGTTTGCCGTCGTTTGCTTTTTGAGCAACTGCCCTTCACGTACTGTTTGTACTACGTGTGAAGATGAGTTGCCCAATTTGAGAAAAACTTTGGCCGGCCCGTAACAATACACGGCACGCAGACGCAAGTTTGACCTGCGCGGTTGTCAATTACTGGGCCAGGTCCCCAGGTGTCAGTAGTAAAGGGGAAATGGTGGGGCCCAAAGGTGATGGAATACTAATGAGGTAATGACATTTGGGTCAGTTCCGAAACAATACGTACAGTACGTTTTGTCTGTCCGTCCTATGTAAGTACGATTTCGCGCACACATTGCGAACTGTTTTATGGGTGACAATTATCCATCATCTTTACAATTGATCGTCCATTACTACGCGGCATTTACGTAACGTACACTTAGTACACTTATATTTGATCATTACATGCCCACATGGTCTACAGACATTGCTGCACAGTATCATTTTGACCCTACACAATCATTTCACACCTGATATTTTTTCTCCAGATGCTCGCGGTTGAATGAATACCATCACGTATAATTGATTCAGGGTAAATTGAGACTTCCGAATGAGTTGATGTAAACGCTGTCAGCAGTGATGAACTCAGCTTTTCTTCTACTCCATGGATTGAGCTTGGGCTTTCTCCAAGTTAGCATGGCACCATGATTAGTCCACCATTGGTCCAATAGTTTTCTCAGATCCATAGCGCCGCGTCACCTATCCAGTCGTGTACTATTTTAGGTGTCTTCTTCGTTGAGAGTGCAAGTTGTATATGAATGGTGTACATAGGAAGGACTGCTTGAACTGAAGATGTGACTGACTTTTCGGCTCTCTGGAAAACAACAAAAATGCGAAATGAAAAACTTCACCATGTGACAGTGTTTTTGTTTTTCACCGGATTTTTAGTTTCTGGTTCTTTATTTTCGCATACGCCCAAACTACCTACAAACACGTAATGAGCGAACGAACTGTCTATTTGTACTGTATATGGAAAAATTAGTAAGCCTCAAGAAAAATCCCAACGACATCAAGAATCGCGTTTGTCATTTCCACTTCATCTTACATTCTTTATCGAATTATGTACGTACAGTATTCACACAACTTACGGTATGTACATACATACCTCCTACCGTTTTACGTTTCGAAATAAAGAAAGTACGTGTAAGAGTTTCAGAAAGCATTACTTCATAAGCAGGAAGGATTTCTTGAAGAAAACGAGAGCTTCGAAAGAAAAAGCTAATAAAGCCTAACTAGCTGAACTGACAGACAAAGCCCCCGCGCAAAATCTAGAATCTTTCGCGCGCAAATGCTAAGATATGCATTGAAGTTGACGTTGCTTTATACATACTTAGCAGCAGAAGCGTTAGGTATAGCTAATATGCGAAAGTGCCAGTATACAGTCTGTATGCATCTACATACATCATGTACTGTGTACGTACGTGCGTAATGGACTGTGCTGTAGCGTAATAAGTATACGTACGCATAGGTAATAGGTACATTGTGCACCATAAAAACTGTGTAATCGCGATGCTCTGCCATTTGACTGAAAATGATGATGAATTCTGATCTTTACGTACCTGACATACGGGTATGCATGTCTTACTGTACGTGCTCGTACCAATGTACAGTACAGTATGTATGTACACTACACACTGTTGTACACGTGCGTGCATGCTACCCGTGCAATAAAGATACGTTCCCCAAAAACACCGAACCGTTTATTACCTAAAATCACCATCCAACCCTTTTCTATTTTTACTCCTTCAAAAGGCTAATAGTTAGTATCACGGGCAAACACCTCGTCGTTCCTAATGTTTCTCATCGTTTGATAAGTCGGATCCAAAGGGCTTGCCATCTTCTTCCGCTGCTGTAACTCCTCCGTCCCTTTCTTCGCCTTTTCTTCAGTAGCTTCCGCTGATCGCTTGCTGTCCGGTTGCTGCTGCACCTTCTCTAAGCTCGGTCTTTTCGGGTTCCGGGATAGGGCTAGCGGCGCTTTTGCCCCCGTGCGTTCCCCTACACACGGCGGGGCTGTCTTGCATTGTCCTACGAGCACATGTTGCGGCGTTTTGGTCATCGTGTAGTACTGTCTTTGTGTCTTCTGTAGTGCTGGTGGGGGTTGCGTCTTCTGTAATGCTGGTGGAGGTTGTTCAGCCTGCTTTAGCGGTGCTAGAGGAGCTTCATAAAGTTCGTCACGCAAAAATAGGGGAGGGGTTGCGGCAAATATTACGTTAGCGTGACGATGTGTCACTGTATACGTACTTACGGAAGTTATTTACGGGGGCTATCTACTAACAAATAGGAGCGCTGTGTGTGTGTCTGTGTGTGTGTGTGTCTGTCTGTGATGCGAAAAACTCGCTCAGTTTTGCAGCTACAGCGTTCACTAATGGCTCATTCGAAAGCTTATAAGCCCAAGGGCGCCAGGAAGCCCTTCGATTTTTGATTTGATCAGCCGATCACCAATAATCGATCGATAATCTATATTTTAGTACTAAAAGCGCGCAGATTCGCTCACACTCACTCAATTTTGCAGCTACAGCATCGATTCGGCGCTCTTTCAAGAGCTAATCCCCTCGAGGACGCCAGGAAGGCCTTCGATTTTTGATCTGAGCCGATCACCAATAATCGATCGATAATCGATCAATTTGCAGCCTACAGCATTCATCTATACCTCTTTGCCGTTTCATCCGATGTGTGATTGTGCGACATTATTTTGCCTTTTCACTTTGTCGTTTTATCCGATGTGTGATTGTGCGACATTATTTTTCCGTTTCACTACCCGATATGTGTTTATGCGATATATTTTGTTCGAAGGCATGCGTTCGTAGCGGCGTTACGCGCAGAAAGAGATTATTGCCTATGTACCGCAAAAGCGCGCAGAAAGGCAGCGGAAGCGAGCGAGCGAAGAAAGGAAGAGAAAGAAGCAGAAGAGGAGGAAGCGAGAGCAAACGAAGAAAGAAAGAGAAGAGGAAGCGAGTGAAGAACGGAACGAGCATTGAAAAAGCGAAGCGAAAAAGGAGAAACAGCTACACTATGCCCAAAAGGCGCCATCGATTGTCTCAAAGTTCCCATCGCCAGGCACGAGCGGATCACAGGGAATCTTCTGCGGACTCGAGATCGTCTCAGAGCGAAACAGAAGCTGATCAGCGTCGCGCTGTTGACAGGCATCAGAAAGCCGCCGCCCGAGCTGCAGAGGGTGAGGAGGAGGCGGAGCAGCGTCGCGCTGTTGACAGGCATCAGAAAGCCGCCGCCCGAGCAGAAGCGGGAGAGGAGGAGGTGGAGCTGCGACGCGTTGCTAATCGCCAGCGGATGACTGCTGCACGAGCTGCAGAAGGAGAGGAGGAGGTGGAGGAGCGTCGGACTGCGAACCGCCACCGGATGACTGCTTCACGAGCTGCAGAAGGAGAGGAGGAGGTGGAGGAGCGTCGGACTGCGAATCGTCAGCGGATGACTGCTTTACGGGCTGAAGAGGGTGAGGAGGCGGCGGAGAAGCGTCGGACTGCTGACAGACGTCAAAGAGCCGCCGCCCGAAGAGCTGAAGGAGAGGATGAGGCGGAGCAGCGTCGGACTGCGAATCGCCACCAGATGACTGCTTCACGGGCTGAAGAGGGTGAGGAGCATGTGGAGCAGCGTCGCGCTGTGAATCGCCACCGGATGGCTGCTGCCCGTGACAGACAGCGACGACAAGGCCACCAAAGTGGATGGTGAGTGGCTGCTAACGTCGCTGCATTAGGCAATTACTTTTACGTGCCTGCATATTCGTTTTGTATGTCCGACTTTCTTTATTTTATGCCTAAACGTATGTACTACAAATGCACGTACGTACGTACGTACGTACCGTACGTTCTAAAATGCTACGTACACGTATTCCGTATTTACCGGTACATACCGTATGTTCAAAAATGCTACGTACACGTATTCCGTATTTACCGGTGCATAACCCCCCAATGCATACCCCCATATTGGCAAAACATAAAAAATGCCCAATGCATAACCCCCCCCCCCTATGCATACCCCCATATGTACTGTACAGTACCTGAACCTACCTATGTAAGCTGATCATATGATAGCCATAGCCACTCCAACACCAAGCTAAGTACCTATGTAATATTTCAGCCATGCTCAAGACGTGCTCAACGGGCTGCAGGTGGTTGACTACCACAACATTGGATCGCTGCAGGAGCAAGCCGGCAGTTTCAATTCGCCTCCCTGTGAATATTGTCATGCTCTGAAGTGGAAAGGCAAGGTGTCCTTACCCTCACTGAATGAGCATCCTCAGGTTGGTGTCACACTGCGAACCACCACTACTCTATGTACCTACATACGTACTACATACGTGCATGTAATTTTGCTTTCTGCATGCATACCGTTCTGTACGTACATTCTATACTGTACGCTCACACTACTGCTCGCTACATATCACGATTTCGTTGTCTACTATGCATTCTTCAATTTCACACTTCTTAATTTTAGGAACTGCGTGCTCTGTGGGAAGGCGAAGATCGCAACTCAGAGGTCTTCCGAAAGCACGTCCGCAGTCTGAACAACTCGCTTTCCCTGGCCTCTCTCAAAGTCAACCGTCCTGCTGTTCCTGGCGGCCAATGGGTTCCTTCCATCTCTATTCAGGGAAAAGTCTGCGTTCTGATGGGTGCGTTGCAGGCTCCACCTGGAGAGAAGCCGGTTTTTGCTCAGCTGTATGTTCTCGACCCAGCCATGGAGAAGCAACAGCGACTGGCTAATCTGATGATCCCTGCAGGCACTCCCGAGCAGGAGAAGCGGATCTTGCAGCAGCTTCTCCCGCAGCTGCAGATCCTCCTGCATCGCGTGAACCCTTATGTGAGGGACTTGAAACTGGCGTGTGAAATGATGACAGCCCACCAACCTCAACCCTTCCGCTTCGTTATTGATGAGAAGCAGCGTCCCACTGGAGAGCATGCAAGGAGATACAACCAAGGAATGCAGGAGGTGTCAGGTATGTCCTTTTCATTGCGAAATTTGGCGAAAAGAGAAACTCATAATAGCTCTTTACTGTAAACAGTTGTGGTTCTGGCCCCCACGCGCTGAGAAACGAAACAGCGTCTGCACGTGCGTTTTTGTCTGTCGTTCCATTGCGAACAATCATTTTTCCCAAGTTTTCAACAGGCACGCTTTGTGTCTTTCTTTTCTGTGTGGGGCTGAAGCACGAATTACTATTATGGAGGGCACTTTATTCGCCTTACTCGATAAGAGGAAAGAAGAGGCGCTTTCTCAAATAATAAATTGCTGCAATACATATGTACAAACGTTCATGCCGTGCTTAACACATACCGCGACCTGGCGACATTGTTGGCAAGAAGTCCTTCAGCTGTTGTTGGTTTGTTGTTCGTTTGTTGTCCGTTTATGGGTGTTGTAAATGAACAACAACCCGACAAAACCCATATATAAACGGACACCAATTTGTTCCCAACAATGACGCCATGTCGCAGTACGTTTTAATAGAGCAATAAGTTTGGGGTGCGTTTTAAGTGGTACTTCCGGATGAAGAGCCACATGATCACGCTTACATCCTCACACACCAGGACGGTCGCCTTAGAGAGATTCCGGACACTCACCGCTCTGCTGATCCTCTGCACTTCGTTCTACTGTTTCCCGATGGACAAGACGGATGGCACCTCGGCCGGTCACGGGTACCTGGCGAGCCTGGAACCATCCCACCGAGAGAGTTTTACGCCTACTATCAGCATGTGCGCCAGATGCCAAATGGGACTCTTCAAATTCCTGCGATTCTCAGGTTCGCAATACCTAATACAAACCATTACTGTAACCGGGGGAACTATCCAGACAAATTCTGCCCAAAAAGTTTACCATCTGAATTTTTTGTATTTACATATTGCTAACTGCCCGCCTACTATGCTAGCCTAACTTCACTGATTATATGCGACAACTTTATTTGATGGACCTACTGTACAAAGTATGGCGAAAGCGTGGACACCTTCTGAATAAGCGGATCGTTTTTTTGTTTTTGCACTCCTTTTCAGCATTTCAAATGACGCCAAAATACGGTCCACTTATTTAGAAGTACCCCTTTTCAGTTTAGTACTAATTTTGTACCCCTTTTCAGTATTTCGAATGGCGCCAAAATACGGTCCACTTATTTAGAAGGTGTCCACGCTTTCGTCATACTTTGTACAGCGACCTGAACCGCTGTGTAGTTCCATCAAATAAAGTTGTCGCACATAATCATCCTGGAATTCCCCCGGGAGTCCGAATACGTTGAAAATCCATCTGTCCCAAAAGAAGAGATTGTCCAAAAATATCCCCGTTCACAGTGTGCTTTACCCATGTTGGAGTTCAATATACACTCAACGCTTCAGTCATCTATCGTGTCAACTATCTTTAGGGGAGGCCGGCTGTATCAAGAATACCTGTGTGTGGTATTTGCGAAAGTGGAGAATCAACGCCTGAAATTCATAGTCAACAATCAGAAGGAGCTGCGTGGGGAGAAGTACAGCCGCATCTGTGAAGACGTCTACAGGGCTAGAGCCAATGATCAGGCAGCACTTCGTTCAGGTAAAATAGTACTACAGTAGTTGTTATTCTCTGAATGGTAGCTGGCCGTTGGTATTCACAATGGGACAGTATGTGCAAAATGTTGCTATGGGTATCTGGCTAGGATCCTGAAACAAGTTGTACATCTGGCTAAGATCCTGAAACAAGTGCTAAACATCTTACATGTACTGTCGTATCAGTACTGTTGTTGATTATTCTACATTCTACTAGGGTATCTATGCACATCTCTACTTGAGTTCATAATGAACTTTCTCTACCCAGGCTATAGTACGTACGTAATACATAATGTAGGTACGAAAGTAATAATACATAATGTAGGTACTCTACAAGCAAGCAAGCAAAGTTTCTTTACCGCTCTACGCAACATACGGATGTTGTATTTGCGCAGTACATAAATAGTACATTGTATGCACGTACAGTATGTAAGCAGGTGTAGTAGTGAGTATGCATTGTTAGTATACAGTTCCTATTTCAGGGCGTCAAGTGATTCTGCCGCCGTCTTTCACTGCTGGACCACGATACATGCGCGCCCACTTCCAGGACGCCATGGCGATCGTGCGCGAGTTCCACAAGCCGGATCTATTCATCACGTTCACGTGCAACCCTAAGTGGCCTGAAATTATCCAGTCCCTCCTCCCTGGCCAAGAACCAGCTAATCGTCCAGACATCGTTGCACGGGTATTTCAGCTGAAATTGAAGCAGCTGAAGAAGGAGCTCCTCGCTGATGGAATCTTCGGTCGCAGGGCTGGAAACATGCATGTGATCGAGTTTCAGAAGCGCGGCTTGCCTCACGCCCACCTGCTGCTAATCCTTCGAGCCGAGGAGCGTCTGCTGACAGCGGATGATGTTGATGCAGTCATCTGTGCCGAACTGCCACCTGATCCCACCACCTTTCCTCCTGGCCCTCAGCGCGAACAGGCTGCTGCCTTGCAGGACACTGTGCTCCGCTGCATGATACACCACTGCAAGGAAGGCCTCTGCCTGAAAGATGGCAACCCGTGTTCGAAGGGCTTCCCGAAGGAATTTTGCGCTGAGACGCAGTGGGAAGAGAACTCCTTCTATCCGCAGTACAGGCGCCGCAGTCCGCAGCAAGGAGGAAGGCTCATCGTCACTGACAAAGGAGCAGTTGACAACTCAAGAGTCGTCCCTTACTCACCCTACTTGGCTCTGCGGTTCAACGCCCACATCAATGTGGAAGCCTGCGTCTCTCCCCTTGCTGCCAAGTATCTCTTCAAGTATGTGACAAAGGGCTCCGACCGTGTGATGTTGGCAGTGGAGAAAGAAGGACAACCGCAGGATTACGATGAGGTGAAACAGTTCCAAGATCTGCGGTCCATTGGGACGGCTGAAGCATTCTGGCGTCTCAATCAGTTCCCTATAACTGAACGCCACCCAGCAGTCATGGCTCTGAGATGCCATCTCGAGGGAGAAAACTACGTACTCTTTGAACCTGGCGAAGAGGAAGCAGTGGCCGATCAGCCTGGCAGACAAGTGACAGAACTGACGGCGTTCTTCTCCTACAATGCCGATCACCCAGAGACGAGAACGAAGTAAGCATTAGCGGTAACTAGATGGATAAGAAAAAATAAACTATGAAAGTAACCCTAATAAAGTACACTCACTGCTTCCCTATGTTGTTCTAAGCCTAATCACTTTGTAAGGAGATTCGGTGCACTCTGTTGTATGCACTGAAATATGCTTCATTGCATTCTGTTCAGGTACATTGACTTCCCAAAGCACTTCGTCTGGAAGTCTCCCAACTGGCAGCGGAGACGGGCGCAGGTCGGAGGAACCATTGGCCGCATCCACACCATACACCCGCTGAGTGGAGATGAGTTCTATCTCCAGATGCTTCTCTGCCATGAGCACAGTGCCGGCGCCACCAGCTTTCAGCACCTGCGCACTGTGAATGGAGAGCAGAAGGAGACGTACAAGGAGGTCTGCGGTGCTCTTGGCTTGCTGCAGGATGATGGCGAATGGGAGCGGGCGCTGGCGGAAGCTGCCACTACTGGCTTCGCCCCTCAAGTTCGCGCGCTCTTCGCCACCATCCTCCTCCACTGCCAGCCTCAGGAGCCCCGCGGTCTCTTCGAAAATCATCTGGACCCTGGAATGGTGGAGGATTTTCGGCGCGCGCATCCAGAGGCAGACATTCAACTGCTCACCGCTCTGGCGCTGCAGGATATTCAGGCTCACCTTCAGGTCGCTGGAAAGAGTCTCCGCGACTTCGGACTTCCTCTTCTCAACCAGCAAGAGCTCCTCCGCCTGGCTCAGTTGGATCCTATAAACCAAGCTGCTGTCCAGGAGCTCTCAGTGTGCAAGCAGGAGGAACTCGCCTATGACAGAGCGCAGCAACGGGAGCTCGCCGTCAACCGTCAGCGTCAAATGACACCATCTCAGCGCCAAGCGTTCGAACAGGTAAAAGGCAGTACGTTTGTAGGTAGGCAATAAAGTTAGTGCAGATGTACACTACACACTGTACACTGCTCAACACTTCATCCGTACTTACCTGCACTGATTGTTCATACTGTATTTACATAACGCCCATCCTCTAATGCAATAGTACGCTTACTACGTTACGTACGTACATACACATATGTACATACGTAAACTACGCACGTCCATTGCTGAACACATCTTTCGTGCATACCTACGTACGTATGTACACATTGTCACCCATCCACTAATGCAATAGTACGTATACTACGTATGTACATACAAATATGGACATATGTACACTACGCGCGTCCATTGCTGAACACATTTTTCGTACATACCCACGTACGTACATGTGCACTAATTGTACATACAGAATGTATTAACGCACTTTAAAGTGCAATAAGTTATTGTACATAGCCTACATTATGCACACATAACCACAGGCTTGACATAACCACTTTCACTTCACAAATTGACAGTGCATGCAGTGCATTGACATGTTGCATGTTGAATCTTTTGCTTTTGTGCTTCAGGTGATGGATCACGTGCGACTCGGCCAGCCCTGCGCTGTTTTCCTGGATGCCCGCGGCGGCACAGGGAAAACGTTCACACTCAATGCTCTTCTGGCTGCGGCACGCACGCATGTGGAAGAAAGGAAGGGAGTTGCCATAGCTGTCGCCTCGAGTGGAATCGCTGCTACTCTTCTGTCTCTGGGTCGCACTGGCCACTCTCGCTTCAAGGCGCCCATTGACCTGGACGCAGACTGCTCACTGAACATTCCTCCAGCCTCTGAATTAGCTCAGCTAATCCGGGAGGCGCAGCTGATCGTGTGGGATGAAGCACCAATGGTGCACCGCCATTTCCTGGAAGCGCTTGATCGCTGCCTGCGGGACATCACGCGGAATAACGCTGCCTTTGGTGGGAAGGTTGTTGTGCTGGCTGGCGACTTCCGACAGGTCCTGCCTGTTGTCCCTCGAGCCTCCAGAGCCCAGATTGTCAACTCCTGCCTCAAACGATCGCCACTCTGGCGGGCATTCTCTTCCTGTTCTCTGAGCGAAAACATGCGAGTCGGCGTAAACCCACAGCTCCAGCAGTTTGATCAGTTCCTGCTGCAGCTTGGTGAAGGCACCTACCCCATCCACCAGGAACCAGACAGGGTCCAGCTTCCAGAGGACTTTGTCTTCAACATCGACGACAGCAACCAGGACATGATCAAGCAGTCTCTTCAACTCTTTTTGGACTTGATCTTTCCCGGCCTGTTCGAAAAGGCACAGCAGATGGAGACAATGGAATGGCTTCAGTGGCTTTCTGGACGTGCCATCTTGGCCCCGAAAAACTCCGCAGTCGATGACATCAACACTGCTGTGTCCAACCGATTCCCAGGGAACGAAGTTGCAGTCTACAGCGCCGACAGAACGGAAGATGTGGAGGATAATACTCGATTCCCGGTCGAGTACTTGAACAGCCTCAGCCCTGCAGGCCTACCACCACATCGTCTTTTGCTGAAGGTACGTTCACTATAAAATTGTACTACATTATGTACCTACGTACCTAATACATACTGTTGTTTGTGCATTGTTGCTTTTCATTACGCACACACAATAACTTCACCATTCCATTGAATATTGTTTCTGACCATAGGAGAATATGCCGCTAATACTGCTGAGGAATCTCAACCCACTCCTGGGCCTGTGCAATGGCACACGTCTTATTCTGAGTCGATGCACTCCCATTCTGCTGCAGTGCAAGATTGCCACAGGTAGAGCACTGTTCCCTTGCATGTTGAACTACGTACATATTGCACTCTTCTCCTAAGCACACCGAGTTCGAGTTGACAGAAATAACGAGACTTATTGTATGTATGTGACAGGTGACAAAGCAGGGATGGATGTGATGATTCCCCGACTGGAGCTGGCGTGCAAGGAAAAGCATTTCCCCATACAATGGCGCCGCCGCCAGTTTCCCGTTCGACCCGCTTTCGCAATGACTATCAACAAAAGTCAAGGCCAGACGTTGTCAAAAGTTGGTGTGTGGCTGGAGGAGCCGTGCTTCACTCACGGTCAGCTGTACGTGGCTGCATCGCGGGTTGGCGATCCTGCGAATCTACACTTCGCCATAAAATACTCGCACTCACGAATCACGCGAAACGTTGTATATAAAGAGGTACTGTAGGTTAAGTTAGGTATGCTGTGTATGTGAATTTCTGTGCTCTGCTCCCGGTTTCGTCAATATGTATTCGAAAGTGCCGTGAAATCATGCGCTGTGCGCTTTTCAAAAATGTGCGGGTTGTTTTGTATCGAAAATATGCTGTCTTTGAATGTGCTTCTATGTTGTTGAAATGTGCTGTTGTACTGTTATATGTTGTCGAAATGTGCAGTTTCTTCGAATATGCGTGTGTTTCGAAAAAAAAACTGCTGAATGTGCTTCTGTGCTGTTATTGAAATGGGCTGTTGTACTGTTATTATGTTGTCGAAATGTGCAGTTTCAAAAAAGTACTGTTGAATCACACATTCCTACTCAACCAGCTGCAACCCATTGAGCATGTCTTGAGACTGAAATATTACATAATTACATACTGTAGCCAGAGATTGGTGTTGCGAAGCTGCAACGGGCCACTGGTCTATACAAATAGGATTAGGATATAATCGATTCCTTGAACTCTCCTCTTTCGAATGAGCTATTTCGTTGATTATTTGCTGAAACAACAAAGTTCAAAGGAGCGTAGGTGGCCGGATTTACCCCATCTTACCCCACGTTACCCTAAACATAAAGGTTTACGGTCACTTCGTTGACGGTTTTGGTTGCGGACGTTTCGTTGCGGACATTTCGTTGCCGCGGTCACTTCGTCGTGAGAACTTTCGTTGCGGGTGCCGGGTACTTTCGTTGCGATTTTTTCGTTGTCGGGCTTTTTGTTGCAGCAGAATTGACCATATGGTCGTGATAACTTTCGTTGCTGGTCATTTCGTTACGAGATTATATGAAATCAGTGCGCACTTTATCTACCCTAAGCCTAAGTCCAAGGACTAAGCCCAAGTACTAAGCCTAAGGTTAAAGGGGGGATCTGGCGGGAATTTAAAACGCGATGTCTGGAAGGATTCAGTATTGCTGTACAGTACCGCGGACAGGGGGGTAATTTTCAGTTTTCTGCTGATGATGTGAGCTGATAGCCCAACTGATTTTACGTATTTTACAAAAAGACCGGGTCGAAAATTCGCACCCAGTCCTGAGATATAAGGCCTCAAAGTTGAGCACAATTTGACCTTAATTTTTCACTTTTTCACCCTAAAATGGGGGTAAATAGCCCCACAGTGGGGCTTTGGGGCTATAAATTTGCACACACATAGACCCTATGGGGGTACATGTTCAGACAAATTTTGAGCTCTCCAGCCCTCTTGGTTCAGGAGTTAAAGCTGTTTTTGCTGAAAATCCGAAAATTGCAAGTTTTTCATAATTTTCAAAATTTTGAGAGAGTTAGTCCGTGTGCCCGCTGTTTTATTTCTGAATCTTGTAGAGCAGAAAATTTGCTACAAGATAGGCTACATTTGAAAAGAAAGTCACCTATGGGAAATTTTCACAGCAAGGCCTCAAAGAGTGGCAAGTAAGGGTTTTAAGAGTGTGCGTTTTCCCCATTTTTCAAGCTAACTCAACAATATCACGGATACTCTCTCCTCAAAAGTAGCCTGTCTTATGTACAATTTGATGAAGATTTAGAAAAAAGTATTTTTGCCCCCAAAAAAGTTAACCCCTAGCATATAATCTTACAAAAGATGTAATTGATTGACAATTTTTGAACATTTTTGGGGTAGTGTTAACTTTTTTGGGGCCAAAAATATTTTTTTCTAAATTTTCATTAAATTTTACATAAGATAGGCTACTTTTGAGGAGAGAGTATCCGTGATATTGTTGAGTTAGCTTGAAAAACGGGGAAAACGCACACTCTTAAAACCCTTACTTGCCACTCTTTGAGGCCTTGCTGTGAAAATTTCCCATAGGTGACTTTCTTTTCAAATGTAGCCTATCTTGTAGCAAATTTTCTGCTCTACAAGATTCAGAAATAAAACAGCGGGCACACGGACTAACTCTCTCAAAATTTTGAAAATTATGAAAAACTTGCAATTTTCGGATTTTCAGCAAAAACAGCTTTAACTCCTGAACCAAGAGGGCTGGAGGGCTCAAAATTTGTCTGAACATGTACCCCCATAGGTTCTATGTGTGTGCAAATTTATAGCCCCAAAGCCCCACTGTGGGGCTATTTACCCCCATTTTAGGGTGAAAAAGTGAAAAATTAAGGTCAAATTGTGGTCAACTTTGAGCCCTTATATCTCAGGACTGGGTGCGAATTTTCGACCCGGTCTTTTTGTAAAATACGTAAAATCAGTTGGGCTATCAGCTCACGTCATCAGCAGAAAACTGAAAATTACCCCCCTGTCCACGCAATTCTCAATACTACCTGACATCGCATTTTAATACGGGAAGGGCAAATTTCATATTTTTGAGATTTGAGGGGCCTATCCTATGTAAAATTCCATCCTCTTTCGATCTAACCCCACATTCTGGAGCCGATTTTGCCTCTGTGAGGCGGCGCCCCAGTTAGGAAGGAGATTTCGCAACACTTTGGCCTATTTCGAGCTTTCTAACTGGGGCGCCGCCTCACAGAGGCAAAATCGGCTCCAGAACAGGGGGTTAGATCGAAAGAGGATGCGATTTTACATAGGTAGTAGGTGCTATCAAAAGTTAGAAATTCGAAATTTGCCTCCCCATACAAACTTTCCCGCCAGATCCCCCTTTAGGCCTACATAAGCCTAAGCCTAAGTTTAAAGGGGGAACTTTGGGCGGAAAGCTCGAGGTAAGTCTGCATGCATCATTTGATGGAGCATAACAAATGCTGCAAAATGCAACAAGCACCAAGTCCCATCCCTCTACGTTGCTCGTTCTTTAGTTACTGGCAAAAAACTGATCAGACCGGGAAACTGAACTTGAGAGCGCGTAGCTCGCTAACCATTGCACCGATCGGAATAATTTTGCTATGTACCACACCATGTGCTTCGTATTGACGAGTTCTTCATTTTTATTGTATAACGTTTCGCTGTAGTTTCGCCAAAAAACGTGTGTCTCTTTGCGCAGTTTAGCACATATACATATTTTATGGACCTTACGAAATGTGCTAAACTGCGCAAAGACACACGTTTTTTGCTTTCCATTCCACAGGCAGTGAAGATACAGTGAAACTTTATACGACAATAATGTAGAACTAAAACAGGAGCACACGGTGGTAGCAAAATTATTCAATTGGTGCAATGCTTTTAGCGAGCTACATGATCTCAAGTTGGGTTTCCCATTCACTGATCAGTTTTTGCCTTTAACTTAAAGAACGACGTAACGTAAGGGGATGGGACTTGGTGCGTTTTGCAGCATTTATAATGCTCTATCAAATGATGCATGCAGGCTTACCTCGAACTTTCCGCCCAAAGTTCCCCTTTAAGCCTAAGCCTAAGCCTGCAACAAAGTGTATGGCAACGAAAGTACTCACTAACCAACTGACCAAATCAAGAGAAAAGAAACGACCAGAAACGAAATGACCGGCAATGAAATTAGTTCTCACGACGAAATGACCAGAGGACGACTGCAACGAAATGCCCACAACGAAAAAATCCGCAACAAAAGTTCTCACGACGAAGTGATCACTGCCGCAACGAAATGTCCGCAACCAAATTTCCGGCAACCAAACGGCTGTACCCTTAAACATTACATACCTTATTGCAATCGCTGGCGTGTGGTTCAAGCTGGAGGAATCTCGTATTGACTGAGAAAAGTTCCTGGTGTTTGCTGAAAAAGTCCGTGCCCGCGTTGGTCAGATCCCTCCGAGTCAGTGGCCGACGGCTGCCATCGCCGAACCCTCCCTCCATCACTCACCACCAATAATTATTTGTACTCAGCGATCAAAGAAATACCGTATTTACCGGTATGCACATGAATAGCCTCAAGCAATGATATTAAAGGGGAACTTTGGGCGGAAACTTCGGGGTAAGCCTGCATCTGCATGCATCATTCGATAGAGCATAAAAATGCCGCATAACGCACGCCAAGTCCAATCCCTCTACATTGCGTCGTTCTTGAGTTACAGGCAAAAACTGATCAGTGAATGGGAAACAACTTGAGAGCACGTAGCTCGCTAACCATTGCACCGATCAGAATAATTTTGCTTCCACCGTTTGCTTCGTATTGATTTCTACATTTTTTGTATAGAGTTTTCGCTGTATCTTCACTGCCTGTGGACTGGGAAGCCAAAAAACGTCTGTCTTTGCGCAGTTTAGCACATATTTTATGGACCTACGAAAATGTGCTAAACTGCACAAAGACACACGTTTTTTGGCTTCCCATGCCACAGACAGTGAAGATACAGCAAAACTTTATGTACAACAAAAATGTAGAACTCGATACGGAGCACACAGTGGTTGTAGCAAAATTATTCCGATCGGCGCAATGGTTAGCGAGCTACGTGCTCTCAAGTTGTTTCACATTCACTGATCAGTTTTTGCCTTAAGTCAAGAACGACGCAACGTAGAGGGATTGGACTTGGTGCGCTTTTCAGCATTTTTATGCTCTATCGAATGATTCATGCATGCAGGCTTACCCCGAACTTTCCGCCCAAAGTTCCCCTTTACAACGTTGTCTATTAAGAGATTTGAGCACAAGAGAAGAAATCTAAAAAAATAACAGTAACTTAAAAAATTAACAGTACTGTACTGTATGTAAGAATTCCAGGTGATGAGGAATCGTCAAATCGTTGACGTGCGTCATGATTTCTGTGTGGTCGCGAGGTGACCCGTCACATGGGTGAGTATGACATTTTGGGCAGTGACTCCTGACCATCCAGGAATTATGACGCAAGTAGCGAATAGAGACGAAAAAGTTCCACAAAATTTGCGTAGGGCGTCTATACCACTTTTTGAGCAGAAAATGGCGTCCCTTTGCCATAACCTAAACTGATTTATCCGCTCAGCCCATTTTATATCCGCTCGCCTGTACTACAGTATATACTTTATTTTATACCACGGTAGAAAGTATGTAAACGGTAAAAAAGTGGAGTTTACTACAGCCTGCAAAATATATAGAAATGAACTTTGAACGGCTCTATCTCGGCGTACAAGCGGCGGATTGGGCTCAAATTTGGTGTCCAGTAGTATAATATAGGTTCGACCTGAACTCGAACTCGAACTCGAAAAAAACCTTATTTTTTTAGTGAACCTGAACTCGAACTTGAACTCAAATGGGAAATTTTTGAGAACCTGAACTTGAACTCGAACTCAAATTCATCAAAAAAATTAATTAAGGTTCTCAGAATTAAGGTTCAATTAAAGTTCATTAAAATTCAATAAGGTTTTATTGAGGTCCGTTCAAGTTTTTGTGTGCCTATGGAACTATTGTAAGAAAAATCCCCGCCCTTCCAGCTATACCTTGAAGCCAGAAAGGTCGAATTGGCACCTTGGGAATACAAAAGTAATGGAAAATGGCAAAAGTGAGTGAACTAAGTGCTGGCCAAGAAGAATTTTCCCAATTTCCACGTATAAATATTGGATGAAAAATTGAACCTGAACTCGAACTTGAACTCGAAAAAACCCTACTTTTTGGTGAACCTGAGAACTCGAACTCTAATTGAAATGCTGAACCTGAACTCGAACTTGAACTCGAATTATCTAAAATTTTGAACCTATATTATACTAGTGTCCAGTCAGGTAAAAACGTTGAAAAACGGCGAAAATGCGACCTTCCAGCCTTTACCCATCAATATCTCGATGATGCCTGAACAAGATTTTTTCTCCAAATTCATCCACGTATAGTTAATGGAGAATTGATAGGCATTCATAATTCCGCGTACTATGCAACCAGTACAGACCTTTTCTTAAATGATATCTCTGGAAGGATTCAGTATTGCTCTACAGTACCGATGGCAGAAATCTTACAAAAGTCTGTCATCAGCGTAGCAATCAGAGGGGTTTATACCTCGCGATCCAGTACTAGCGACAGCGAGTAGTGCAAAAGGCGAATAGGGTCTCTCAATTTTCGTGGGGCTATGCACCGGTAAATACGGTAACTGGACAGCGACGACTCGATAATCGTTAGATTAAGCGATAGACAAGCCAAACCCGGTGAACTGGACAGCGACTAGATGTATGTAGTAGATACGTAAACTCGATAAACGTTAGATTGCGATAAACAGCCAAACTCGGGATTTGTGACCTCAAACAAAAAAACAAGCGACTGATTCCAGTGTGGAATGAACGAGCGAATGAAGAAAGGAATGAACGTTGGCTCTACGTTGGTTACGCTCTCTCGACAGGAAATGCCATCCCTTTGCCGTGCATTTTTTGGTTCCTTTTAAAGGGGGGCCCGCAAAAAAAGATTGACGTCGAGAAACATAAAATATCGCAACATAACGTTACTAAGACGCTAAAACGCTGGTATGTTCATTTACTACAGGGTGTCCCACGTAAACCTCCCTAACGATCCAGCCTTATAACTTCCGTACTACATGAGATACCAAGCTGAAATTTTCTCCCCAGAAACCCAAGAATATGCCATATCTTGTGGCAAAATTTGAGCCAGATAGGTCAAGCAGGGATGAAATTACGAGCTTGCAAAGTTGCGACCTCGTTTTTCAACATTTTGAAATCAGTGGTGCCACTATTAAACCTCGACAGCCCCTTGAAGGCAGGCAGCTATGAGCTGAATATCGCCTGTACTTCTCACTCCTTTGTGTTCTGGACTGGATGATGTTCAGCCATTGTTGTTCCGCCATATTACCATGTTGGATGAGCTGCTTGACCATGCTGAGCAGAAGATTTTCATTTCAAAACCACGCTCAGTAAGGAAAATGATAAAAATAGGGTCCAACATTTCAATGCCTGTAACTTCGTTCCTTGGGTTTCTGTGGACAAAATTTCAGCTTGATATCTCCTGTAATACGAAAGTTATAAGGCTGCATCGTTAGGGAGGTTTACGCGGGACACCCTGTACAGGGTGTCCAAACTAAATTTGCACAACTTTCAATTGACCATAACTCCCGTTTTATGCGGCAGAGAAAGATGGGACCTAGCTTATTTGAAAGCTCAATTCAAGAGCTATAATATATGGTATGTCTGCCGTTTAGCTACAGCTCACCGTTCGCGAGTTAGAGCGATTCCCGCAAAACACCTCAAAAATGATTTTGGCCAAACTACATTTTGGCGATTTTCTGATTGCACTGCTAATTGATTGATAACTGGGCTAAAACATGCCAGTACGAATGTGAAAGAGGAAAGTAATTGACCAGCAATATTTCCCAATGTACCACACCATTGGAGATTGGATTTTTGCACCTACTAGGAGTTTCTCTGAACGCTTGTTGGTCGCTGGTTGGTCGCGACCAGCCAGCGTTCAACCAGCGTTCAACCACCGTTCAACCACCGTTCAACATTTTTTTGCGACCAACGACCGATCAGGTAGCGACCAACCAGCGTTCAACCACCGTTCAACCAGCGATCAAGAAAATTTTCGCGGGAAGCGCAGACTGAACAGTATACACCTATTTCTAAACATCGCAAAAGATAAATTGAAACATTTTTACATTTTTGAGAAAGGAATCTCCCGATCAATTGTGAATAAACGAAATTTTCATTGTCATTTCAATTCAATTAGCTTGTGCGCAAGTAGAAAAGTGTTGCATCCTGTGAGTCCAGAAAAAGCTCCACATCACCTAACGCTTTGCGCAGTTTTAGAAAAATTAATCTAAAGTCCGTGTTTCCTTGAACGGTGGTTGATCGCTGGTTGAACGGTGGTTGAATGCTGGTTGAACGCTGGTGGAACGCTGGCTGGTCGCGACCAACCAGCGACCAACAACCGTTCAGACATCCTCGGGGTAGAAAAGCTTTTTTGACCAAAATGATCAAAACTAACCGAAAGGGTGGCATTGCAGTGTGACAGTTCAGCATGGAGAGTGAAAATGGACAATAAAGTGCACACATTCATCCAGAAGGTAACACCACAGAACAATATGAGGCAATTAAAGGGTATCAATGAACAATACTCATATTTATGACAGATTATCTCTGGCTGAAGCAAGAAAAATGCAGTCAAAAAGGGAAATTGATGTGCATTCAGTTTGGCCAAAATCATTTTTGAGGTGTTTTGCGGGAATCGCTCTAACTCGTGAACGGTGAGCTGTAGCTAAACGGACATACCATATTATAGCTCTTGAATTGAGCTTTCAGATGAGCTAGGTCCCATCTTTCTCTGCCGCTTAAAACGGGAGTTATGGTCAATTGAAAATTGTGCAAATTTAGTTTGGACACCCTGTACATGCGCACATGCAACAGAAATCAAAAGTTATTGCTTGGTATGCTTTTGTGGGAAGCGGCATCTGGCTTTTCGGTTTGAATTGCGCGCCGTTTTCTAAAAGCCTATCAAGCAAGAGAAGAGAGGCAACACGTCTTGTTGTTGATGCCTCTTGTGTGTGTGTTGGTATGTGTTGCGCGTGTGCAGCAGTAAGTGGCTGGCTGGCAAACAGGCGGAAGAGAAGAGAAGCGAAAGAGAGAGAGAGAAGTGCGGGCAGCGGCAGCCAGCCAGGCTGGGGCTTGTGCGGGGCCCCCTTTAATGTGCAGCTAAACGGCCTGCACATTGCGCCCAGTGTCGGATGTACAGCTGGTGAGCAATATTCTATCACCTACTTCTTCCCCATGTACTAAGGTGCAGCTTGGCAGAAAATAGGTTTACTATTTATTTTTTTGCAAGGTAGCCTACACTACGTTGTAGAGTGCTTCTTTGGAAATGTACCTTGGACACCTTTTTTATGGTCCAGCAGCCGTTTTCCAAACATATTGAGACTTCCGCATTACGTTGCTGACCAGTTCAAAATTTAAAGGCGGGGGGTAACGTTACGAACGAACAGGTATTTTCACAAATGCTCCCCACCATTGAATAGAGAATTTTTTTCTGCCCATATGCGTCATATGTCAAAATGTTGTAGCTCCTTGCGTTGTTGAGGTACGTAATTTTTTCGGCATCCCTCTCCCATAGCTGTGAACCATAGATAAGCGTCGAGGCGTACGGGTGACTGTCGTGCGTTTTGCGCGGTATTTCCAAGCGATGCAACAAATGCGCTCGAACGTAGTAGACGATAGCTTTATAAATCCTGCTCAATAGCTCATGGTGTTATTTTGCAAATTTTTTCTTTATTTTCTCGTCGTTTCTTTGTGCCACGGACATTTAGAGCGTCCATGACAGAGCCGTTTTCGAAACCGCGCAAAACGCACGACAGTCACCCGTACGCCTCGACGCTTATCTATGGTTCACAGCTATGGGAGAGGGATGCCGAAAAAATTACGTACCTCAACAACGCAAGGAGCTACAACATTTTGACATATGACGCATATGGGCAGAAAAAAATTCTCTATTCAATGGTGGGGAGCATGTGTGAAAATACCTGTTCGTTCGTAACGTTACCCCCCGCCTTTAACCCCTCCTGTATGCTGAGATATGGCTGCTGGTAGGCCCAAATTGCCCCTCACGTGCCCGCCACTTTTTTCAAAAGTTCTTACCATCATTCTACTCCATTTTCTTCACAGATTTCGATTTGGGGCATTCCCCTTCGATATTTTAGTGAATATGCCATGATATAGTCCAAAAAGAGGTAATTTTGGCTAATTTGATCATTTTCGTCAATTTTTGTGGTGTATTTGTCAAAATTTCGAAGGGGCATGCCCCAAACCGAAATCTATGAAGAAAATGGAGTAGAATGATGGTAAGAACTTTTGAAAAAAGTGGCGGGCACGTGAGGGGCAATTTGGGCCTACCAGCAGCCATATCTCAGCATACAGGAGGGGTTAAATTTTGAACTGGTCAGCAACGTAATGCGGAAGTCTCAATAAGGTTTGGAAAACGGCTGCTGGACCATAAAAAAGGTGTCCAAGGTACATTTCCAAAGAAGCACTCTACAACGTAGTGTACCTTGCAAAAAAATAAATAGTAGTTGTACATTGAAAGTAGCTTATTTTATCGAACTTTTCATTTATTTTCAAGCTGTACATATTGGTGACACAGGTTGGTGACACAGGCGTAATGTACACCTGTGTAAGCACGAAGGCCAGCAGTAAGCTACCGTACCCAATGTACAGGTATGCAGGTCACGATTCTTTTGCACTGTTATTTATTGTGAAATTCTTTTTCCTCTCTATATTTTATTTGTACAAGCAAGCAAGAATCTTTATTTGGTACAGACAAGGAGCTATAAGTAGAGGAGACGTCACTCCCTCAAATATCGGGCGGAGGCAGTGTCCGGACGTTCGCGTGATTTAGCTTCCGGTTTGCTAAGGTCTGTGGCATGCCATAGAGGCCAAATCAAGCCAAACTATAATAATAGATATACCTCAACTTTCTTCGATCTTTTCAATGGTGGGGTCGGCGTTAACCCATCCCCAACTGGTATGGCCAAAAATGGCCATTTTTCAGCTTTTTGGCAAAAGTAGGGTATTTTGCCATCCTCGGCGCAACACGCACAGTGCCAGCCAAATGCTGTCCTTCTCAAATTCCACCACCAAGGGTCCAAGTTTCGCACTGGTGGTGTTAACTCCTTCCCCACCACACTGGCAACCTGAGAAATTGTTGAAAAACTGCCTTTTCAAATGCATTTCTACCCAAATATGCCACCCTAGTGCAGTCAAGCAGAGAAAATTAGAGTACCCTACCCTAGTTTTATGCGTAGATTTCAAAAATGAAACTGGTTTTTCCATTATCCCAGGTTTAAGGCGTGATAAACCCGATTTTTCATGTGTTTCGAATGGAAAAGTTTACCAAATGCAATTTTTTTTAAAATCAGCTACCCTGAACTAATTTTATGCGTAGATTCAAAAATGAGCTTAATTTTTAAATTTTTCCATTTTTAAAACCTAATATACCCGATTTTTTACTTGTCTGATCACAAAATGGCACAAAAAGGCCTTAAAAATGGAAAAATTTAAAAATTAAGGTCATTTTTGAAATCTACGCATAAAATTAGGTGCAAAATTAGGTGCAAAATTAGGTGCAAAAGATGCAAAATCTACGCATAAAATTAGGTGCAATGCAAAATTGTTGAAAAACTGCGTTTTCAAATGCATTTCTACCCAAATATGCCACCCTAGTGCAGTCAAGCAGAGAAAATTAGAGTACCCTACCCTTGTTTTATGGTAGATTTCAAAAATGAAACTGGTTTTTCCATTATCCCACGTTTAACCGATACTCCATATGCCTGCCTACTCCATTCATTTATGCGCATGCATGCGCACGAAAAAAAAGAGCTCCAGTACATAGGTGCGCATGCATGCGCATTTTTGAGGTGGCGGTCGACTTTTATGCGCACAGTTCCTCATAAATGCGCATGAATGCGCACCTATGTACTGGAGCTCTTTTTTTTCGTGCGCATGCATGCGCATAAATGAATGGAGTAGGCAGGCATATGGAGTATCGGTTAAGGTCTCACACTATAGATCACTGAGCCGTGGACTCCTGTACTACTACTGAAGTATCTGGTGATATCTAATTCCAGCTGTTTTCACTTCCTGACACCATATGATCATCCGTCTGCTTGTTTTCCGTTCGCTGTTTCCGCTCCAGTCGCGCTCTCTGCGCTCGTCTTCGTACTATGCGGGGACAACTGTCTATGCATGGACTTCTTGATAAATTCGGTCCAGGCTCTCCTGAGCCAACGAAAGCGAGTTGAGAGGAGATCAAGATATCGATCGAAAGCTTGTTACAAGATCTCTTTGACGCGCCATAGAGCGCCTCTTGAAACGGCCTCTCCGTGGCGCTATTCTTGATTGAAACGATAACTTTTTCAAACACGTTTTTCTTGGATAACTTTGCGTAGAGGCAACGTAGAGAGGCGCCGCAGGTACCGATCGATTCCTCTCGTCAAAACGCGTTGAATGGTGTGCCGCATGTTGAAAAATACCCAGTGGTTCCTTCGGAACACCCAAATCGCATGGTTTTTGGGGCGTTCTTCGGCGTGTCGTACTGCGCCGAATGCATACCCCCCCCCCCCAATGCAACAACCCCCCCCCCCCCCCCCCCCCCCGCCTATGCATACCTAACCCCCATATGGGACCTCACAATTTTTGCATACCCCCATGGGGCTATGCACCAGTAAATACGGTATTCTTCCATGCAGAAAATTTTAATGAAATAAGACAGTTTCCACTGTTGATTTTATGGATCATTGCTGTATTCCTAGCTCATCCATAACTAAAAAGCATGATTTCGGAATGAAACAAAGCAACAGAACAAATCCACTAGCAAAAATCTTAGACTCAACCCAGAAAAAAAGTTATGGATCGACGCTATGGATCTATTCTGTGTCAAAAAGTTATGGATCAGGGTAAAAAGGCCCCGATGAAAGACGCTGAAAGCAAGAAAATCAATTGCATTGAATATTTCCGTATTTCAGGTTTCCAATATGGATCGGTGTTTTTGATAAAGTCCGTATTTCATGTTTTCAATCTGGATCGGTTGTTTTTTGACCTCAAAAAGTGCACTACGTGTCCAGCTTTATGGGCTAAGCAATGCCACCAACCCTATCAATGTGTTTTGACTGTTTTGGGCTTTAGGTTCCATCTTACAGAAACTATTTTCCTCAGGAAAGAGGCGTTGGGCTCCAAGAAACTGCTTCCTATCATTTGGCAGCAAAAAGTGCAGTGAAAAGGCTCGAAATTGCAATTTTGAAAGGAAGGGGCGCTGATTCTCACTACCACTGCAGCAGTTTAACTCGAAATTTTTACCAAGTAAATGGCAAACGCTCGGGAATATGTGGGCAAAATTTGAACGAAATCGGTCAGGATACCGCATAACCTGTTGAAATGGGCAGTCAAAATCGAATCAGAGAAAAAACCACCCTGTATTTCGGCCCTCTGCTCATCAAGACTGGACCAGGAAAAGAGATGAAAAAGGTGTGGGTCTGCATCTTCACGTGTCACACAGTTCGAGCCATCCACTTGGAGTTGGTAGCCGAAATGACAGAGAGCAGTTCCTGGCGGCCTTTCGTCGTTTTGTGGCTCGTATAGGGGCGTGCCGCAGGAGCGCTACACAGTTCAAGCTAGCCAAAAGCGTGATCGACAAAATGTGGGTACAGTTAGAACACGATAGGGACGTGATTTCGTACCTGACTACTCACCAGATCACCTGGAAATTCATCACCGAACTCTCTCCGTGGAAAGGGG